>PVHX01000729.1:0-263440 GCA_004024805.1 Geosciurus inauris
ATTACTCTGACCCAGAGGCTACCACCTGCAGTCAATGTTTTCCAGTGATTTTCTTTAGTTCTTTCATCAAGAACACAAGAGTTGATTTTGGAAGGAAACATCTGAGTGGCTGGCCTCTAGTCACTTGTCTATCTTCTGGCTAAAGCAGGGTAGGAAGAGAAAAATCCCTTACAAAGGGTGTCCAGGGACATCTTGGACTTTCTTAGTAGGTGGCAGACCTGCAGATTTACCTTTGTGCCACAATATTCAATGAAAAAGAGTTAAATCCCAACAGAAACTGTAGTACTGTTCTAAAAGAGGGAAGCATTGCCAGCATCCTGAAAGCCACCGATGCCCACTTCAAGGAGACAAACATTGATGTTTTCAACAGAACAAAAATGGCTAATGGAAAATGGCTAGTAGAGAGTAGAGTCTAATTTTCTTTTTCAAAAGATTGTATTGCTCAAGAACCATCTAAAAGGATTCTTGACTTTCACCTGCTCTTATCAAAACCCTCTCAGTCCTAGTGCATTCAAATTTCCCCTGACTGAGACATAAAGTACGTATAAAGAGGGAATTTTTAAGGCCAGAAAGGATTTGAACAACTGGAGTTTGGAGGAAATTTGTTAACAGTGACAATAGTGTGAGAATATTATGAAATCACAAATCTTGAAAAAACTGTGTGGAATGCTGATGGAGAAAAATACCAGATGGTGCTAAATAAAAAACAGACTACCTGGCCACTTTAACTGTTTTTTTTTCTTCCACTGCTGACTTGTGGAATGAATTGGATTTATAGGCATGACTAATGACTACTGATCAAACATATCCTGGCAAAACCTCTCTCTTTCACCTCCTTTTCTGACTTCTAACACCCACACCAAAGCAGAATGCTTATGCCATTACTCAAGCATCCATCCCTACGTGTTGCCCTGCCTTTATTAATATGGCTTTCCCTACTTAGTATGCATTAGATACAGGTTAAAAACCCTCACCTCCTGCAAAGGTCAACTTCCCTGTGACTTTTTCTGTGATTGATCCTATTAGCTAGAAGCATTTGTCCCTCTACATCCTCATAGAATTACAAACATTCTCTTGTAAAGTGCCATGATTTTATTTTCCAGTTATTTTTTAAACTTTCACATTTCTAAGAATAAACTAAAACAATCAATGACATATTAATTGAAATCTATAATTAAATTGAAAGGTATAATGAAGAGGAACACACATTTCTTTGACTTTGTAAGTATTTCCTCAAAAGATAAGTCTGTACCTCAGTCTGAAGCAGCCACATTCAGGTCAGTGATAACTTTGTGTTTGTTGTTTTTTTAATTGTTTTTGTTTGTTTGTTTGTTTATACATGAAATCTCATAGGGTTAACCTAAGTATCCATTATGGTGGCTTCCCCAAACAAAGTCAGTTCCAGAGGTGTATCCATGTCTTATGAGTGAAAACTGATGACAACTTTTAAATGATACTTTTCTCCACGTTCAAAAAGACACAAGTGTATTGTAGACTGCTAGCTCCTTGGGGCTATGTAAACACTATATGTCCACATTTCAAGGGACCTGCACATCCACTGCAGAACTGATGAATGGTGAGTGAATCTATGAGGAGGACCCTTGATGCACTGTGGGGTAACCAGAACTTTAAGGTTCACCTCAAGATGGGGTTAGTTTCTAGTGAAAGTGGAGACGGGTCCATTAGAAGTCTTAGGGCACTGGAGAAATCCTTGCGTAGGGATAATGGTACCTACTCTAAGGTGGCTGAATTCTTTTGGGTATATATTTCTAGGGTAGTCTTTGGGAATTGTTGGGCTCATTCTCAAGGAAAGCTCTACAGAGAGCAGTTGTTGGCCAGTCCAGCAGGCGGTTCATCTTGCTCAGTCTTACAGCCACCTACACCAACAGAGTTACTTACCTAGTCAGTAGATATGCATATGCATAAGGGACTCATAGGGTTATTGCTTAACCGATTCTGGTGAACTATAAGATTAGACAGGGAATTTCATGTTGAGACTCTGAAGAAGTTGCTGCTATGCCAAACCATGTCCCAGGACATAGTCTTTTAAAAATTCCCTCTAAGGAGGATTTTTTTTTTAATTTTTCAAATTATTTTTTTATTAGTTGTCGATGGACCTTTATTTTATTTATTTATATGTGGTGCTGAGAATCGAACCCAGTGCCTCACACATGCTAAGCAAGCACTCTACCACTGAGCTACAACCTCAGCCCCTCTAAAGGAGATTTTGGTGGAGTCAGTCACAGAGATACCATAAGCCAAAGGCCCGAGGCTCATATTTTAACCACTGTTTGACGTGAATGATATGTGCCTAAAACAAATAAGAGAATAATATGTATACAAATAGCTGAAAAAGTGTGTTGGTTAAGAGTTCTGGACTCAGATGTAGGTTTGAATCCTGGCTCTGCCACTAACTCATTTTGAAACAGGGAAGTCTGTAAGCCTCAATTGCTATTCCTGGAATATGAGGATGATAGTAATATCTACTTCACTGTGCTTTTTAAAACTGTAAATGAAATAAATCATAGAAAATAGTTAGCATTATGCTTATAAGGTGCTCAACAAGTGTTAACTGTTGATGCTGGTATTACTGCTAACACTCTGTTATTATTTGACCATCATGGGCACAGCCACTAGACTGCATTAGGTGGCTCAAAACTTTTTTCAATTGGTGGCAGATTTCATGCATAAATTCCCTTCCTTCTTTCCTTCTTTTCTATCTTCCTTTCTTTTTCTCCTTTCACTCAGTAATCACACATTGATAATCTGGTCAAGATTTGTACTTGGTGCTAGGGATGTGATGGGAAGTTTAACATCTGTTTTCCATGAAGTTATAGACAAGTACAGAGGCATATAAATAAGTAACTATAGGGCATTGTGATAATTGCAATAGGATGCACAGGGTAAGCTGGTAGCATGAAATAAGTGATAAGAACTTCTAATAGAGAGAGAATGGTCAAAGGTCAATAGGAATGAGCATTAGTCAAATGGACATGAATGGGATGAACATTTCAGCAGAGAAGAAAGAGGCATAAACTGCTAAGGGTGTGCAATGGGGTAGGTTTTAGAAATCAGGAGTAGCTTCATAAACATGTAATAGTGTATTTGGGGGACACTAGGACATGAGGCTGAGACTCTGGCACAGAAAATTGTCTGTAAAGTTTGGAATTCAGGGGAGAAAACACAGGTTGGTACATGTTAGAATAATCATTTTGGAGGAAAGAGAGTAGAGAGAAGCACTTGGAAACAAAAATCGGGGGGGGGGGGTATTGCAAACATCCAAAAGAGGAAAGGTGAACTGAGGCATCATGAATGGAAATGAAGACTTGGAGGACACAGAAATTCTTAAGATGCTTTCCACTGCAAGAAGAGAAGATTCAATTGAAATGATTTAAGTAGTAAGAAAAATCTATGAAGTGAAAAATCAATAAGGTCTAGAAATTCTTAAGATTGGTTAAGCCAGGTATGGTGGTGCACACCTGTAACCCCAGTGACTTGGGAGGCTGAGGCAGGAGGATTTCAAGTTCAAAACCAGCCTCAGCACTTAGCCAAGCTCTAGATAACTTAGCAAAACCTCGTCTCAAAATTTAAAAAAATATAAAGGCTGAAGATGTGGCTTAGTGGTTAACCTCCCCTGTGTTCAACTCCTGGCACAAAAAATATATATATTAGTTAAATCAGTATCTCAGTTATTATTTTTTCTCTTTGGTGACTTGTTCTCTTGGACTTCTTCTTCTGATCCCGATGTTGCTTCTAAGAATGCAGTCATCACATGCAGAGTAAGCAATGTGGATCCAAAAAAAAGGAACTACATAATTCCACATGTTTTTTATCAACAAATGTTTTCTCATTTGATCAGACAGAATTGTATCACATGCCCATTCCTGTACCAATCACTTGCAAGGGGAATGGAAAGAGTATTATTGGCTTAGACTGTAATCAGGATTCCTCCAATCTCTTCTGATGCACATGGTAACTCAGTACTTGAACAAAAATGGAATTTTCTTGACAAGAAAGAAGGAAGGCCAGAAAGAGCAATGGAGTAGACCATTATGATCATTTACTACTAAAATCAAATAGATAGGTCTCAGTGATCTAGTATATGTTAGGGCTTAGGAGTTAGAGACAATCCCCAGGCTTCTAGCTTAAGCTTTTCAAATAAATAATTCTATAAATATCTACACAGAAACACTTCAAGAGGTTTAGATTCAGTAGAAGGGCTGTATTATATAGTGCAGTCACATATGCCTAAGGGATAAAGAAAAGCCTTGAAATGTGAGTTTATATGGAATTGAATCTGTTTTGAATGAATGCTGAATATTCACTAAGTTATTGCTCTAAATCAGCACATTTAGGAACAATCTGTGCATATCCAATGGTTTGATCTCATTTGTCAATAAAGTAAACATAGCTATGAATGCTAGCATTAATGCAAAATAAAATATTCTGCTTAGAAGAAATTCTTTGTAAGGCAGAACAAATCAAAATTTTCTTCTACATATGATCCCTCAACAAATGTTGACCATATTCTTTTCTTTTTATATACTTGCTACAAATCCTTAAGCTTGAAATGGTTTATTTACCATGGCCCAAACATCCAGACCTCTGTTCCAAAGTGATCAATCTTTGCGGTCCTTCTTGTCAATGAAAAAAAAAGTGCTCTTTAAGAGGGCACATTTGGTCTCTCCCTTTAGCAGAATCCTGTCTCATTTCTAAAGATACGCTGCTGTGTTGCAAAGGCTCCATCCCCATACTATAGGCAGGAAGATAGCTGCTTGAAATTAGCCTATATAAAGTTCCTTATGGGAAATAATAAATCTGAAAGGCAGTTTTAAAACATCAGTTCTTATATACATTTTCTTCTCTTCTTTTTCAAATAAATACAATTTTCCTTTTTCCCTTTATTTCTTTTTTCCCAAGTAAACACACTCAATATTCTTAAATCGTTTGATACTAAAGAGAACTAATGATAGATTGTTTGAGTTCATAAGTCTTTATAGCCTGTGAATTTTCTACTACATATTAAATGAAAGGAATCTAACTTCAGCACTTTGTAAATAAAAATGATCTCCAACAACATGCTAATTTCAATTTGTGATTCAAACAATACAAGGGACATTCTGAATATTGACTCATGTTAGAAGCAGTCACCAATTAGTGTAAACAGCATGGAGATAATGATGCTAATTGTACCATAAGAGGGTTAAATTTTAGAGGGAACACTGAGGCCTGTAGGGTAAGATTTCACAGTGGCAGCCTTGAGGACCAATGATGTGTTTTACTTCACTCTAAAGTGTAAGAAAGGGGCTAGAGTCCATTCTTGTGTCCGGCATAAAAAATAATAATTTTATAGCTTTCAAGTTGAACAACATACTCTATAGAATATCAGATAGTTTTCTTAGCATGTGTTCAATTTGTAACATTCATATTTATAGACAGAAAGGTACTTCCTTCCCTCAACTGTCATTTTCCAACTATCTACTATGCAAATTCTTATCTCAGCAATATATAACCCCATATGAACCACTGTAACAGCTTTCTCATTGATTTTTCTTTTCATCTCTCTCCAGTTTGATAGGTTATTATTACAGGATAATACTGATGATAGCATTCATATAATTAGTCCCTAAATGATGTTCTATCACTTGCCTGATAAAGCGCTCAGACCGGTATTCAATGTCTTGGGGTGTATAATCCCAATCTAACTCTCAGCTCTGTATGCCATTACTCTATTATTTACATCAATGCTCTTACTTGGAGAAAGAGTTGATCATGCTACTCAGATGTCTGTCTTTTTGAGGATAACTTATAAATAGGGAATCATTTGTTTGCTTTGACTACACTACACTACACTACATCCTCTTCCTGCCTCTGCATATATTCTTCCTTCTGTAAAGAAGAAATGCACAGGGGCTGGGGCTGTAGCTCAGTGGTAGAGCGCTTGTCTAGCAAGCGTGAGGCACTAGGTTTGATCTTCAGCACCACATATAAATAAATGAATAAAATAAAGATCCATCAACAAAAAAAAATATTTAAAAAAAGAAGAAATGCACAGCTCTCTCTACCTACATCTTTTTTAAGTTTAAAATTGCAGAAGCCAACCTCTCAAATGTAACAAAGCCTATGTCTTGTTTCCCCAACAGATACTGTAGAGATTCCTCACCCATGAACCCAGTTGGTGTCCATCTTCATGGGACATGTGTGACTAATACTTTGTGAACTCACTTTCTTCAAAGAGCAAATGGCTCCATGCTACCTTTCTGTTCGTTTGGTAACTGACTAACAGAAACTCAGCATTTCACAGGATCTGCAAACATATACTTAGCTCACCGCCCATTTTTTAGAGGAGAAAAATTAAGCAGAGGTTCAGAACTTAAGCTATGGAATAACGCAGGCCTGAGTCAAACCTGGCTCCACCATTTACTTCCCTGGGTGATCTCAGGAAAATTTCTTATGCAGTATGAGCTTCTATTGTGTCATAGAGTAATAGGAATTGAAATTGCATCACTGTCACAACAAGATGGTTATGTGATTGATGGATAAGCTCCAACAAAAATGCTGAAATGATATAAACTTTCATTATGGAAATGGAAACCAAAAAATTATATTATTCAAAGTGAGAGACAGGGTAGTAGGCTCCTTGTTGCAGATATTGACTTCATATCTTCAAGTCTTCATTAGGTCATAAAAATTTCCAATTGTCTCACTATTAAGACCCCAATCCCCTGCCACAATGAGAAAATCCTGCAACATTTGAAGCTTGCTTTTGCCATTCTCATAAGAGATTTTATACCTTCCCACCTGAATCTTCTGACCTGGTTGTGTCTGAAGGCCCACTACATACAAATCAGGGGTATAAAACAACCCTAGTACATCTGTAAATATTCATTATCGTATTATCTTTTCTCTTTGGACACTTGGAGGTCCATCCTGTCCTAATGTTGCCATGTCATTTGTAAAGGAAAGAGTTAACTAAGATAATGCATGGGAAACACTTTTTATGATATTGGGCATGTGTTCATGAAATCATAGCTGTCATTAGTGCTTTAGTTTTTTCGTATTACTTTTTACCCCTCCAGTGGAGGATGTAAGTTGAATGATTTAGTGTACATATCTAGGTAGAAACTACTTTGGATTTTTCTCCCAGGGATTAACAGGACCGATGGGGACAGACAATAGGAAGTAGAATGGAAACAATGATATTTGTAATTGTAGGAAGTACTATTTAAGAGTGGTGTGGGGCTGGGGCTGTAGCTCAGCGGTAGAGCGCTTGCCTAGCATGCGTGAAGCCCTGGGTTCGATCCTCAGCACCACATATAAATAATAAATGAATAAAATAAAGATCCGTCAACAACTAAAAAAAATTTTTTAAAAAAAAAAAAAAGAGTGGTGTGGAATTGGTGCCAGCCTCACTTTCCTCTGGAATGAACATGCTCTTTGTTAAGGTATAACCAGAAAGGACTAGAGAAAAGGCAATGAAAAGGCAGAAAGGAGAAGCCAGCCACTTGGACTCTGGCTTGGCTGCATGCCTGCTGGAGAACTCACTTCTACTATGTCCAGTTCTCATTAAGCAACACATAGTTATTGGGCATCTATCATGTGTTCAGTGTCCTGCCAAATTCTTTGAGGGGAAACCAGGAAAATACATGGCATCTTCTCTCTGACCTGACGTCTTGTTATTAGAAAACTTCAGAGCTCGGCTTTTAATCTTGTGTTCTTTCTTCTGTATCTACACTCACACCTTTGGTAAGTTCACACTTTAAATACCAATTATATGCTAAAGATTCTCAAATTATTCACATCTCCATCTGGATCTCTCTCCTAAACCCCACATTCATATGTTTGGCTTTCAGTTGCCTAATATATAGTATTAAGAGATCTAACAGACTTCTCGTATCTGAGATGGATTGTATTCAGGAGTATATTCCTAATGTCCCCCCTCGTCCCAGTTTTCTCACCTACCACAAAAATCTATCCCACCAATAGTCTCCCTCTTAGTGGCAAATACATCCTTCTAATTACTAGGACCAAAATCCTTGGAGTTGTTCTTGACTGTGTTCTTTCTTTTAGACTTCAAAAATAATTTTTCATGAAGGTTGTTGGATTTGCCTTCAATAATTTATCCAAGAGCTGGGCTGGAGTTGTGGCCAGTGGTAGAGTGCTTGACTCACATGTGTGAGGCACTGGATTCAATTCTTAGCACCACATGTAAATAAATGAATTAAATAAGGTCCATCAACAACTAAAAATTAAATAAAAAATAATAATAAGTTATCAAGACCTGACCACTTTTCATTATCTCCACTGTTACCCACAGATCTGAGCAGTTGTCAGCTGGATTTCTGGGTGTCTGCATTAGTTTCTTAACTGGTCTTCCTATTTTCTTCTTGTCTCTACTTTCATGATCTGTTCTCAATTCATCAGAGCAATACTCCTAGAACCTAAGTTAGACTTTGCCTCTTTCTGCTCAGCACCCTGATGGCATCCCACTCTTATTAAAAGCCACAATATTTATATCAGCCTACAGAGCCTTGTGTGATCTGCCCTCATGACATCTCCAAAACCTATAACTCATCGTTCATGTAGAAGCACTGCCTCAGTCTCTTCCATCCTTGCTATTTTTCAAACATTCTCCCTATGTGGTTCAAATGTGTCCCCCAAAGTTCATGTGTTGGAAACTTGATTCCCCAGTGGTGTTGGAGGTGGGCCCAGAGGAAGGTGTTCAGGATGTGAGGGGTCCACTTCATGAATGGGCTAATGCCATTATTTTGGGAGTAGGTTCATTATCAAGAGTCACTGCCTTATAAAATCAATTGTTTGTGCCTATAATCCTAGCACTTTGGGCGGCTGAGAGAGGAGAATCCCGAAAAGCCAGCTTCAGCAACAGCAAGGTGCTAAGCAACTCAGTGAGACCCTGTCTCTCTATAAAACACAAAATAGGGCTGGAGATGTGGCTCAGTGGTCGAGTACCCCTGAGTTCAATCCTTGGTACCAAAAATAAATAAATAATAAATAAATAAACCAAATTGTTTGGCTCCCTGTTACTCTCTCTCTCTCTCGCCTCCTCTCGCCCTTCCACCTTTGCCATGGGATGATGCAGAAAGAAGGTCCTTGCCAGATGCCAGCCCTTCAATCATGTGCTGTCTAGCCTGTAGAACCATGAGTGAGTAAATTTGTGTTCCTTATAAATTACCCAGCCTGTAGTGTTCTGTTACAGCACCAAAAAAATCACTTAAGACCCTCCCACCTTAGGGTCTTCATACAGGCCTTTACCTCCACCAGATTTCTCTTCCCCAAGATGCCCACTGGGCAAATACTCTCTTGCCTCCTTTAAATTTTTGCTGTGATGACACCTTCTTTCTAAGATGCACGTCAATCACCTGATGATATTTAACAGGACTCCTCAATATAAGACTAATTATGCAGTTCTATTTAGAGAGGCAGCTAACCTGCAGAAAGTAATAAATGAAAGTAATTCAATCTTTACTCAGTATCTCCATTTTTAAAAAGATAGAAGCATATTCTTAAACATTAGCAACACTCTTTAAGAAACTTCTTATCCTTTTATCTCAATTTCTATTGCTTTCAAAATATGATCACTGTTCCAGGAACTTCACTTGATTGTATTTTCCCTCCCCCATCCCCAGATATCTTCTTATGTACACTCTCTCAACTGTTTCCATCTCCTCAACCTATCTCCACTCTTTTCTTTAAATATATTTTTTTAGTTGTATATGGATACAATATCTTTATTTTATTTATTTTTATGTGATGCTGAGGACTGAACCCAGTGCCTCACACATGCGAGGTAAGCACGCTACCACTGAGCTACAATCCCAGCCATCCACTCTTTATCATATAAAGCAGTTTAGCCTTTGGGGATTCATACTTTTTTTGCTTTGCCAATGCTTGCCATCTGACTCCCAAAGGAAATACTTGGTCCCAGCCCAGCAAACAAGAATCTTCACCTTTGGAGAAGGAATATTACAGCCATCTATAATTCAGGATCCTTTCTTTTATTCTTGTTGACTGAGTGGCAAGTGGTATAGACAGAGAATTTCCATGGATTAAGCAAGACATAAGCTAGATCTTGCAAATTGAGTAAATTTTCTATGGGCCTAAACTAAGGCATCCAGATAAAGAAAAAAAACATAAAGGTGAAAAATTGGGTAGGTTGCCCAACTAAGGCAGCATGACTAGCTTAAAGAACAGGGAAAATTATGTTGGGCAAATAAGATAAGTCTAAAAGTCCGGGAAAGAATTTCCAATTGAGAGGACTGAAGGTTGTTCAGTCATGCTTCATTTGAATACCATCATCAGAAAACCCCGCCTTCTTCACCTTTAAAATCTACCTAGAATTGGTGGTTTCTCATACCTCCTTAACTACAACCTGGTCCAAGCTCCATCATCTCTCCCCTAGATCATCACCATGGCTTTCTAAATGGTCTTCTCCTACACACTCTTGCTTCTTTTCAATCTCTTCTCAGCATACATAAATATCCTCTATATAATTTAAACTGGACTATTCATTTTTTTGCTAACAATCTTGCCATGGGTTTTCATCAAAATTACATCAAAGCCTAAAATGCCATATACAAGATCTAGCTCTTGGATTGGATTTTCTCCTACCCTGCCCTTTCTCTTCTCCAGCCATACAAGCCTCCTTGAATATGTTGGCCATGTGCCTTTCTCAGGGCCTTTGTACAAACTGTTCTCTCAACATGAAAAGTTCTTCCCTTAACACATCATTCAATCTCTCACTTCCTATAGGCCTCCAATCAAATTCCATCTTCTCCAGAATATGCCCCTTGACTATCTTACTCATACATTGCTAGTGGCACTGCAAATTGGTGCAACCACCATGGAAAACAGCGTGGAGATTCCTTAGAAAACTTGGAATGGAACCACCATTTGACTATCCCACTCCTCAGTCTGTACCCAAAGGACTTAAAACCAGCATACTATAGTGACAGCCATATCAGTTCACAGCAGCTCAATTCACAATAGCTAAACTAGATGCCCTTTAATAGATGAGTGTATAAAGAAACCATGGTACATATACACAATGGAATATTACTCAGCATTAAAAGAGAATAAAATTATGGCATTTGCAGGTAAATGGATGGAGATAGAAGTAAGCGAAGTAAGCCAATCCCAAAAACCAAAGGCAAAATGTTCTCTCTGATAAGGGGATGCTGATCCATAATAGTGGGGGTTGCATGGGGAGAATGGAGGAATTTTGATTGGGCCCAGGGAAGTGAGAAAGGGAGAGGGAGTATGGGGACAGGAAAGATGGTGTAATGAGATGAACATCATTACCCTAGGTACATGTATGACTGCACATATGGTGCAATTCTACATCACATACAACCAGAGAAATGAAAAGTGGTGCTCCATTTGTGTACAATGAATCAAAATGCATTCTGCTATCATGTATAATGAATTAGAACAAGTAAAAAAAATAAAAATTAAAAAAATATCAATTCCTTATTTCAGTTCCCCCATCTCCCTTTCTCCGTTTTATTTCTCTCGACAGCACTTCTCACCATCTGAAACATTACACGTTTACTTGCTGTACTAGATTTTCTTCTGTTCCTCCAGATCCCTTCTCCAATCTTCTCCATACCCTTTCTGTGTGCTGAAAGCACTAGCATGAACTGTACCACATGGGCATTCTAGCACTCGGTCCTTCTGCATTCCAGTTGGGTTCAGCCAACAGTGGACACTGGGAGGAGACCAGAGCCTAGAAAAAGGGCAAATTTATAGTATTAACTTCCCATCTGCCATCCTGCCAGTTTGCTATAGGGTGATAGCTCTGTTTTTTCTTCCATGGTCACAACAGTAGGAACACAATCTTATAGCTGCAGGTCTCTCTCACTGGGTTCTAGAAGCGGTTCCCCTCCCCTAACACTTGAGGCCTTCATTGGCAACAGCTCTCCTCTGTTGATAAGCCTAGGATACTTGATTATACCTTGCTGATTTCCTTTGATCCTATAGCACCATTCTAATCAGTCCTTTGATGGAACACCTACTTGGTTCACTATCTGTTTCCTGCTGACATATTTCTTCATTTACTTGTTTATTGGCTATCTTCTCCTTTACACACACACACACACACACACACACACACTACCTTGAGGATAGGGATTTTGTGACTAGAACAATACCTGCTGTGTAATAAAGTATTGGCAAATTTGTTGATGGATGGATATATAATGAATGAATAAATGTGTGCCCTTTTTTTATTCTTGTAAGAACTTCATGAAATAAGAACGATTGCCTCCGTTCTGCAGATGAGGATACTGAGGTTCAAAAAGAAGTAATGTGGCCAAGATCGTGCAGCTAGTACAAGACAGAGCTGATTGGACTTACTGCACGTATTTGCATTTCTGCTGTGCATTACTTTTTCATTAGGTCACACAAGAGCTTTCATATTGCCATTAGGTAAAATGTTGTTAATTTTATTCTCCTTGTTTCATGATATTGGGTTATGCCACATAGTTTGTAAATTCCTTAGCTGCCATTACAGTTAAGAAATATCTACAGAAATAGGCCTTAGCTTTTAGCAAACAATAGAAGATTTAATGACCTATCAACCAGTAAAGAAAAATATTTTAAAAGCAATACATATATTAAAACCAAACCATGGGTAAACGTTCTTGGCTTAGACAGCTATTTCTTAAGCATATTGCTATCACTGCTTTGGAAAAATTACATTAAATGTCCAATCAAAGTGGAGACTGGAATCAGAGAAAGGACTGGTTCGGATCCAGCTAACAAGAAGTGCTTCCAATCCCAGAGGAGTTTGCTGATGTAAGGCAGAAAGGAATCCAGTTCCCAATCTGAAAGCAAGCGCTCTAGCCTTGTTCTATGCCAGACTAGCTGACTCCTGAGACCATGATATATGTTTCTCTGAAAACCAGACAGTCCACCTTTGTATTTCTCTAAACCTACAAAAACTTCTCTCCTCTTCTTTTATCCTACTCCATAATGGCTAAGCCACTAAAAATATCAGGGGTAGAAATAAGATACTAACATGCTAGTGTCTGTTGAGGAAAGTTCATAGAAGAAATCCTGAAAAAACAAACACATTGGCAAATATTATGCATAAAATTTTCAAATTAAAACAAGGGAAAGATTCTTGCTATAAGAAGAATATGTATTTCAAGTTCAGACTGCTCCTACAGGACTTCAGAGTTTTAAATCTATTGGAAGTGACTTGTTTTCTTTTAAATGTCACGTAGAAAGTGAATAATATATCATCCCAACATCTTTTCCAACATAAAAATAGCAAACTGGAAGAAGGCAGCTGTCAATCAGTCAGCAAATACTTCTGAGTGGCTATCATCCCTGGCAATATACAGTGGGAAAGGCCACAGCTGAGCTAGCTGTGCATGGACCCTGCCCTTAGGGGGGCTTACATTCAACCAGGGAAAACATAACAAATAACTAACCTGATTATTTCTGTATATGCAAAAGGCTATGAAGATAAAGTAGAGTGTAGTTAGAGTTTATTAAAAAGAAACTCATTAGTAAGTACAGTCAGAAAATATTCCTGAGCAGGAAGAGGCTGGATGAGTAGCTTGGCGGGCTTTAGACCGTGTCTACTGTATTTATAATTATAAATCCAGAACTAGCAGGAGGACCTGACAGATAATAATCATTACCATGTAACTATCTGCCCCCCAAAAGTTAATTAAAATTGTTGCTTAAAATTACAACAAATTATTATTTTTCATAATTCTTCAGGTTGGTTTTAGTCCACTGAGGATCATTCTGCTCTGTATGCCATTTACTTGGATTATAGTCATCTAAGGGCTTAATGAACTGGAAAATTCAAGATGACTCATTAATATATCTGGTATCTTGGTGGTGATGATGGGAATGCTTAGACTCAGCAGAAAAAGCTGGGACTGCTGGTCCTCTTCTTCCCTGTAGTTCTAGGGGTACTCCACCTTCATTTGACTTCTCCATGCAGTTTTTCCAATAAGGTAACTGGACAGGAAAGGTCTCTCTAAAGTATAAAAGTGGTAGCTGCCATGCCTTCCTAAGGCCTAGGCAGGACTCTGGAATGAAGCCACTGTTGCTGTTTCCTGTTGGGAAAAGTGAGTCCCAGGGTCATACTATATTCAGCATGGAAAAAGGCCACCCAAGAGTATGACTGTCCGGAAGTGTGGTTCATTGAGAGTCATCTTTAGAGACTAGCCATCCTGCCAAGTGTTTAATAATAAGAATCAATCAGTATCATGGTTTAGAAATGAGATGTCCCCTGAAAGCTCATATGTTAGATAATGCAAGAATGTTTAGAGTTGAAATGATTGAGATATAAAAGCCTTAACCTCATCAGTGCATTAATTCACTTGAATGGATTAACTGGGTGGCAACTATAGGAAAATAGGGTGTGGCTGGAGGAGATGGGTCCCTGGAGCGTGCCTTGGGGTTTATGTTTTGTTCCTGGTGAGCTTTGCTCTCTCTGCTTCCTTGTTGGCATGTCCTGAGTTCTTTCCTCTGTCATGCCCTCTGCCCTCATCAGCACAGAGGGCATGACAGAGGAAAGAGCTCAGGACAGCCAGCATAGAGCAGTGGAGTCAGCCATCTGTGGACTGAGAATAAACTGTGAGCACCAAATAAACTTTTCCTTCTCTGAAATTGTTCTTATCAGGTCTTTTGGTCACAGCAGCAAAAAAGCTGACAAAAACAGCCAGTCCAAGAATAGAGGCGTAAGTAGTATAAGCCGAATCCTTGAGGATTGGCAAACATGTGCAAGTAAATCTTGCCAAAAGAACTGGGTTCAATTCAGCTGGAGCACAGAGAGAGGAGCATGATGGAGGATGAGCCTGAAGCCTGACTACCTCTGAGCTTTTCAGTTATATAAGCCAATCAATTCCCCTTTTCCCCTTGCTTGTTTGAGTTGATTTTTTTTTTTTATCTTTGAATCCAGAGGCCTGACTAATAACGGGGAGGCAGCAAATCAAACCGCCCAGGAGAGGAAAGCTCTGGAAGTGACCTTACCATTGAATGCAAAGTCATTTAGAAACAACCTGTTCTGTACAAATGCTGAGAATTATGATTATAACTATGTGCAAGCTGCACACTCACTCTGAGTAGGATAGAACCTGCCCCTGACATCAAAAAGAGAAAGGTCTGTGGGTGGATGTTCCTAATGGCTACAGAAAGCCCTTTCCACATGCATAATTAACACAGACAGCCAACCATCTCTCAGTACTCATGCAGTAACTGGTCAAACACTTTAAAGGCTGTTTGAGCTGGGCAATGTAAATTTGCATGTGTCAGTTTCCACTAGCTACAATTCCAGCCTTCTAAAGCCAACACATATACTGTCTTGAGGGTTCCTATGTTATTAATTTATTGTACAGATTCAATAAGAAAATTTGTGCAGAATGGTTGGCACAGTAGCTAGGAAGAATCTATTAAAACTCCAATAAGCATTTGTTTTTACTTTTGTTATTGTTGTCTGCTCTTACATCTAGAATTCCAAAATGCTTTGGTGAATGTGGTAAAAGGAAAAAGCAGAGAAGAAAAACACTGTCTTTGGGCCCCTCAAAGATCCCAAACAATGAGGAAATCTAAATGAAATAGAAAAAGTTTCTGTGGACCTCCTTTTCCCCAAGCTAAAACCCAGAGATAATTATCATCTTAGACTTCAATAAAGTCCTTGAGGACTCCCCAAAAGGGTATGTACACCCCAGCTCCTCTATTAAATCTTCAAAACCTGTGCAGGGCTCTGGGGGAAGAGACCAGGGTGTTGATGAGGGCAGTCTCACTTCCTCTTGTCTCATGCTTTATGCTGCCTGACTGCCCCACATTGCCTCCTGCTGTGTGGCCAGGCACCTGCCACCCCCCCCCCCACTAGCACCTACTAATCATCTCCTCCACATTCCCAGCACCAAGCTTCGCTTCCTCCACCTCCACGAAGCTGAAGCCTTCCTTGCCTCCAGTCTAAACCTGCTTGTGTTTATGCAGGATGTCCTTTCACTCTAGTTCCTTTATCCAGAACTCTGCTTCACATTTTGCGAGTATGTGTTTGTCAGTGAAATTTTTGATTAATAATGGACACCCTTACTTGACTGTAATCTTCAGGTGAGCAGAATCCAAGGAATTTTGTTTCTTTGCTCTCCTCTTAAGGATCCCATACAGAGCCCAACACATAGTATGTGTTCAGTGAATGCTGGTTGAGTAGATGGATAGAGAGAAAAACATGTTAGGGAACAATGGGACAAGGGACTAGGGATTGAATTCACCATTTTATTCAATCAGTCCAGATTATCACAGAGAAATCATCAAGTTTGCAAAAAGGTGGGAAATAATTAATTCCAGGAGACTCAGGGGAAGTGGTCCATTGCTCCATGTCCAGCCCCTAAATGAATTGATTGTCTTTTGAGGGTTGATTTCTTTTAACATCTGGTTCCTTAAAAGCTGGCTTCCCCTAGAAAGGAGATCTCACTTGCAGGAGAGATTAGTGCAGAGGCT
This sequence comes from Geosciurus inauris, assembly GCA_004024805.1. NCBI lineage: Eukaryota > Metazoa > Chordata > Mammalia > Rodentia > Sciuridae > Geosciurus > Geosciurus inauris. The sequence continues at coordinate 16,492 of PVHX01000729.1, forward strand.
GATGTTTGTTCCTCCTGCCTGAGTTTGAAAGAGTCCTCTGTGCACTCCATACAACTCCCATTCCCTTTCTAAAGAGGAAATTATAGAAGGTGTGCAAGGGTGTCCTTTTGCCAATGACCTAAAAGGGCCATTTGTCCATGGTTGTTTGTTTAGCTGCCCACTCCAGGGTAAGATGTCAAGGTTAAAAGAACAGTTCAAAACCAGGCGCTACTCTGCACAATCTGTGAAACTTTAGGTAATTGAATTTACACTCTGTTTTTCACCCATAAAACAGAGATACTTACTTCCTAGATTGTTCAGCAGAGTGAATGAGACACTGGCCATGATGCACCCACAGCAAGGGCTCGATGAGTGAAAGATACATGATTATTCTTCCTAGATGGCTCTTTTTAATCTGTTCACAAGAAGTGCTGATGAGGTTGTACAGAGAAAATGAGTGAATTCTCTTATTAGCTGAAAGAGATCCCCATCCCATCCCAAATCAAAAGGTCTTTCTTGGCTGTAGGTAACAAACCCTAGATATTGGTATATACAGTCCTGAAGTAAAAGGCACTTATTCAGATTTATTCAAGAATTGATTTCTCACCTAAAGAAGTTAGAAATTTTTTGAATTCTCTGGAATGAGAATATTATATTTATGTTACATTCTCTCTAAAGAGATTGTATATACTCACAAAATGCTAACACAACAACAACAAAAAAATGTTTGAATGTGTTTGTAGAAAATAGTTTTGACAATAAAACTTGTTCTTTAAAGTCAGAAAATTCATATTCATATTATAACATTGTACATGAACACAAGGACAGGCAGATGGAAAATGCTAACAAGTGCTTTATAGAGAGCAGAGGGCATGTTTGAGAAATGTGAATCATTTCAAGAAATAAATAAATAAAACCCATTGTTCATCACCTTATATTAAACTTTAATCTCTAAGTAACTGTTGAGTTTTACATTTTCCTAAGTCTCCTTTACTCTGCGGGGTCTCCTATGCCATTTACTGTCCCAAACAGAATGGGTAATTGTTAAGAATAGATCCATTATATTTTTATATAAAAATAAAAATCTTTCCTATTGCTGGTTCACTCAGGAAAAAGAAAAAATTCTTTCTAAGTGGGTAAGCTGCATGTATCATTAGCTGAATTAACCAATGTTTTTTGCATTCACCATATCCAGAACTCTTTGAGATGATTATAAGCACACCTCTCTTGTTTTTCTAGAAAACTTCTATTTCGTGAGTGGTGATTCAAGTTAGAATCTCTTGCATCAATATTTTGGTGGTTTTCCTGTCTATTGGAAGTACATGTTATTATGAAAGCCTGCCAGCTTAGAATAATAAAACTGGAGGTCAGATTCTAAGTCTACCACTTGGTAACTGTGTAAACTAGGACATGTTGCTTTGTGTCTCTGAACATCAGTGTCCTATAGATCACCCAATGGAGTAGGTAAAACAGGGCATCTGATATGCATCATGGAGGGTTGTTAGTGGGGCTTATTTAATTCCCCTCTTAGGAGTACATTTTTCCAAAAATGCAGCCTACCCAAGGTAGAATTATCTATGCAGAATGGCAGGCCAAAACTTGTCTTATGCTCTTTTTACTAGTGATTGAGTAGCAAATAGTTGGACTATAAAAACTCCATAACTTCTTCCAACTTCAGTTACTCCATGTATAAGATGAACTCTTATTTGAATGAAGGTTTCATCAAGTCTATTTTTTCTATCATTTCTCATTTTAGGGTGAAGCTGAAAAGGAAAAAAATGTTATAACATTGTACAGGATCAAAGTAGTTCTTTTTTATCTCGTTTCAAATTATCAAGCTCTAAATATTTCTTTACCTGCTGAGGGCCCAAATCCTGGCAATGTTCACCTTCCTTCCATCCATCCATCCATCTGCCCATCCATCCATCCATCCATCCACCCATCAACCAACCAAAGAAGTCATTGAAAAACACCCATTTAGAACTATGTGTCATACACCATGCTAGAAATAGGAACAGAGATGAAAGGCATGGCTAAATAGAGTACATCCAGGAAAACAAGTGATCATAACACAAGATTGCAACACTACCACATAGGACAGTGAGGAAGCCATGGACCCAAGAGCATGATGGTCAAAGGAGTTGGCTCTTGAGCTCAGATTTGAAGGATAAAAAGAAAAAGAAGGTGGGGGATGAGTAAAATGCTTCAGTGAGATAGACCATGATGAACAGGTGGCACAGTAGTGTTTCTGCAGAGCTCAGCTGCAATTCTCATCATCCTGTAATTGTCACATTTTAAAACATCCTGGGATAAATCTAGGGTTCTGACTCAATAGAGCTCAGGTGAGTATAAGTTTTGTTTTTATGTTGTCAATTTATTTAATCTGAGCAAATCAAGCTATGTAGAGAGGAAAAGCCACCCAGTAATTATAATAATTTGGTTATTCTATTGTTAGAGTCACAAATTCAGTTACATATTTGGGAGGATACATTATGACCGAACTCCAAAACTGTTTTCTGGGAAGTTCTCCTCAATTGGACAGTTTTCTTCAACTTTAGGCATAAGCCTAGCAATACTCTATGATCAACTCTTATTTCTATACTTGGATCCTTTCTATGGTAAAGGTACAAACAATGTAAGATTCCAGACCACTGTAATTTTTCAAAACCAATATGATTATAAAAAATAAAAAATACAGTAAGAAATAGTTCCCTGTACCCAGGGAGGGTGCAGCTAACAGAATGTACTGATAACAATTCCAGAGAGAGCTCTGTGTGGGCCAAACGTTAGCATGCTTCATTAAACCATCAAAAGTAAGTTGACCTTTTAGCAGGAAAGAATATCTAGTACAAATGTAAAGACTTCGTGATCCCAAAGCCACACATTAAAGAGAAATGATTCATTCAGATAATGCAATTCTAACATTCGATGATACCAGTTAATATGAATTTTATTCTGATGCCACCATGATGTGATAGATACATCTTGCAGATGCTTAATTCTTTTCCTCAAAGAGTTCTCCGTGGTCCCATTTCAATAAGGTTGACAACTATGTATCTAACACTTTAGAAGCTCTGTAACAGGAACATGGGATGCATCAACACACCAAACAGAAATACCCCTGCCTTCATAGAGCCCACATTCTTGTGGGGAGAGATCAACAGTAAGTGTCATAAATAAGTAAGCAATGTTGTTTACTAGAAATTGAGTAGGAAAGGGGGATTAAGAATGCCAGGAGTCTGCAATAAAGGCAGCAATGTTCATGTTAATTGAAGTGGCTTTATTGAGAAGGTGTCCTTTGAACACAGGAAATGGCAGAGGTGCAGGTGTCTCTAGGAAGAGCCTTCTAGGGAAAGGGACCAGTCCTAAGGCAGGAGCTGTGTGACTGGGACAGAGTGAGCAAAACATGAGCAGGAGATGTTGGGGTGATGAGCAGGGAGGTAATGGTAGGGTGATGGCAGATTGTTTGAGACTTGAAGATTTGTAGGTGAAATGAGCAGCTAATGGTGGGTTTTAAGCAGAAAGTTAAAGATCTGACTTTAAAGTCTTCCTTTAAAGGATGATTCTGGATTCTGAATTGAGAATATACTGTGAGGGGCAAGATGGAATCAGGGATAAGGAGGCTATTGCATTCACCCAGTAATGGAATTGATGATGATCAGGCTAAGGTCACTGAAGATCATTAAAAATGCTTGCATTCCAGGGCAGTTTGGAAATACTGTCAGTGTAATCTGATGATGGATAAAATATGGGCTGCAGGAGAAGAAAGGAAAAAGTTAATGTCAAAGATGACTCCACGGTTTTGTCCTAAAACACCAGAACTTCAACTGAGATGGAAACATAGTGTGCAGAGGAAAAATATGAGTAGAGACCTGTGAGGAGCAGACTGGGGGCATTTTAGCTGTTTAGGTTGGGAACAGGTCAAGCCTGAGATGGCTTTGGATTCCTACTATGGTTTGAGGGCGGTTTGGTGTCTCCCAAGGGCCCAATATGATCGAAGCCTTTGTCCACAGGGTGGTAGTATTGGAAGGTGCTGGCACCTTTGAGAGGTGGGACTTCGAGGGTGGGACCTCCTTGGGACACATGGGTGTGAGGTGGTTCTGTGGTGACTCCTTCGTAGTTTTCCCAAGGAAATTGTTATAAAAGCCACAGACTGGCCCACCCAACTCTCACTGCTCCTGTTCCTAGATGCTAGATGTGTGTTTCCTCCCACACTGGCCCACCATTGCTACCAGCAACGTGAGGTAATGCAGCCACAAGGTGGCCCTCACCACAGGGCCTGGGCCCTGCTGTTTGGACCTGCAGCCTCTAAAACTAGGAGCTAAATAACCTTTCTTATTAATGTAGCTGCATCAAGTATTTCATTATAGTAATGTAAAGATGACCAATACAACTCCAAATGGAGATGGGGAGTAGCAGGCAATTGGATATGTATCTAGAGTTCAAGAGAGTTTCAGCAAAGAGTTCAAATGTGCGAATCTTTGGCTTAAAGATGACTTTGTCTTAAAGCCGTGAGATTTTAAAAAATGACAAAGAGAGTGAGTGTAGAGAAGGAAGAAGACAAAGTATTTTCATCATAAATTCATGTGTATTAGCTTCCTATTGCTGCTTTAATAAATTAACAAAAATGTAGTGGCGAAAACAACATAAATTTACAATCTTCCAGTTTTGGAGGTCAGAAATCTTAAGTGGGGCTCATTAGGCTAAAATCAAAGTACAAGCAAAGCTGTGTTCCTTGTTGGAAGTTCTAGGGGAAAATTGTTTTCTTTTCTAGCTACTAGTGGCTGCCCAGGTGCTGTGTGGATTCCTTCTATCTTCAAAGACAGCAATAGCCAAGTAAGCCTTCTCACACTGCATCACTCTCACCAAAATTCTTTTCAGGTAAAGTAACGTATTCTTAAATTCCAGGGATTAGTGAGTTCCACCCAAGATCTACTGAATCTGAGGAGTGGAATGGAGTATAGGAATCTGTTTCATAAACAAGCCTCCCAGGTGATGTTTCTATACTTCATTGGCCCAGTGATGAAACAGGTGGTAACAAAAGGAGATGAGGGTGAGCATCTGCTCCCAGCTCACTAAGACCTTGTCCTTGTGGACCAGGAGAACATTGTGTGGAGTCAGCAACCCTCTAAAGGTCACCATCCCTGGTCATCTGTGTCACATGGCAGGATGAGAAGTTCTCAGCCCAGGGGCCAGGTTACAGTTCAGAACCTTAGTGATCAGCAGGAAGGGCTGGAATATAGTACCATGCTGCTAATTCCTTTACCAGCAGCCCAGAGGCCTAAGTGGTGTGAAATGGCTTTATCAAGGTAAACTCCCAAGGGACCAGACCAGCCTGTCTTGAGGGGAAGTGGCATTCCACTGCAGACCCTGGCTTCAGGATTTGGATATGTCTATTTATGAATGTTGAGGGATTTCCCAAGCCATGTGATATGATTTTAAAACCACACTAAAAAATAGAAATTAAAAATTAAAACTGTTCACACTGGGCTTTCCCCTTCAATTGGCTTTAAGAACCCTTTTAAGATTGGAAGCCCCAAACTGAAATATTTTTCTTTATAGAATTTTAAAATCACATTTTTTCTTTTAAAATGAAATTCCCAAATTTATTATATATGAAATAGGAGAATATAGTTATATATAAAAATTTAATTCAGAAATATAGATAACAAAACATCAAAGACTGCCTCCATCTCCATCATCAGAGGTAACAGATTACTGTCAGAGGTTAGGAGAGCATCCTTCCTTCTCCCTTTTTATGCATTATCCTACACAGCAGTGCATATGCAACATTTATCTCTTACATTGATGAGGGCTTGCTTTCTTCTATCAGGTAATGTTTGAGGGATCTATGCATCATGGCAGCATAAGGAGGTTTACCTTATTCTTAGCTATGGCATAGTTTCCTATTTTGGATAAACCTTAATATTTATTCTTTTAATACAGATAGGCAGATAAATCTTCTTCCTACTTACTGATTGTGTGACTGTGAGCTAGCTACTTAACCTCTCAAGGCCTCTTGTTTCCTCACAATCAAATAGAAATGCTAAGGCTACTTACCTTCTAGGTTTGAGTGTGGTGTAAACAGGTAGAACATGTACCATTCTGAGAGCTATGCTTGGCATCCAGTAAGCTGTTGATGTTGATTATTTTTAATGTTACAAACGTCTTTACTCACATATTTGGGGGATATATGTGATTATTCTTGCAGGATAGGTTTGTAAAAGTCAAAGAGGTCATCATAGTAAATATGAATTTAAAATTATCATTAGTCATTTGGGACTAACTAGAAGTTTTGAAGAACTTTTCTATCTTTTGATAATTCTATATATCTGAATGTCTCCTTTTCAAAGTAGAATTCAAAATAGCTACATTTCCAGGTTTCCTCAGCAAGTAGAAAAATACCAGTTAGGAGCCCTTACATGAAACTTTGATCAGAAAAGAACTACCAGGGAAGTGGTTAGGTGCAGGACATCTTTTTGGCTGACACTGGCCCTGAGATGAAGAGGGTGGGGCCCTTCTGATGGGAAGGAGGAAGATTCAAATGGAATTCCAATGGCAGCAGATCCTCATTAGCTCTGTGGTCAGTTATTATTCTGAGAGGTATTCTGGAACACTCAACTTGGAATCTGTTTTTCCAACTATCCTAATTTTCTGAGAATCAAAGTATGCTAAAAATGTCTTATTTTTGTTAAATCAGTTCAGTAGATTTTATTGGCTACAACTAAGAATTCTGACCACCTCACAAAATCTTTAACAAATAGTATTCAGATTTTGACAATTCTTATAGGCAAAATTTATTTTTTTATTATTCATATATCTAAACAATGACTTTTCATGTCCTTTGGTGAAAGACATATCCAGATGTGGCATCATGGGGACTATAGTTTTGCTTAGGGACAAAATGGTAAACCTGAATTTTAAAACCCCTTCTTTTATCACTCTTCACATGCATTATAATTATTATTAGAACATTATGAAGAACTAATTTAAAGCTATTATGCTTGTTTATTTAAGAACATTGGGATATTCTAATTTTTATCTTTATTATGTTGAAGACTTTTTTATTAAATCTATTTAATTTTATTTTTTTAAACAGCAAAATGCATTTCAAGTCACAGTACACATATGGAGCACAATTTTTCATTTCTCTGGTTGTAAACAAGATAGAGTCACACCATTCATGTCTTCATACATGTACCTAGGGTAGTGATGTCCATATCATTCCACCATCCTTTATACCCACATAACTCCTCTCTTCCCCACCCTCCCCTTTGCCCTATCCAAAATTCCTCCATTTCTCTCATGCTCCTCGCCCCCACCCCCACTATGGATCCACATCTACTAATCAGAGAAAACATTCAGTCTTTGGTTTTTTGGGATTGGCTTACTTCACTTAACAGGATATTCTCCAACTCCATCTATTTACCTGCAAATGCCATAATTCTATTTGCCTTTAATGCTGATTAATATTCCATTGTGTATATATACCACAGTTTCTTTATCCATTCATCTATTGAAGGACATTTGGGTTGCTTCCAGAGTTTAGCAATTGTGGATTGTGCTGCTATAAACATTGAAGTGGCTATGTCACTATAGTATGCTGTTTTTAAGTCCTTTCAGTATAGACGGAAGAGTGGGATAACTGGGTCATATGTGGTTCCATTCCAGGTTTTCTAAGGAGTCTTATACTGCTTTCCAGATTGGCTGCACCAATTTGCAGTCCTACCAGTGATGTTTGAGTGTGCCTTTTTCCCCACATCCTCGCCAACATTTATTGTTGCTTGTATTCTTGATAACTGCCATTCTGACTGGTGTGAAATGAAATCTTAGTGTAGTTTTGATTTGCTTTTCTCTAATTGCTAAAGATGTTGAACATTTTTTCATATATTTGTTGATCAATTGTATATCTTCTGAGAAGTGTGTGTTCAGGTCCTTAGCCTATTTATTGACTGAGTTGTTTGAATTTTTGGTGTTAAGTTTTTTGAGTTATTTATATACCCTGGAAATCAGTGCTCTATCAGATGTGCATGTGGCAAAAATTCATTCCCAAATGTAGGCTTTCTCTTCATCTCATTGTTTCTTTTGCTGAGAAGCTTTTTAGTTTGAGTTCATCCCATTTATTGGTTCTTGATGTTATTTCTTGTGCTTTAGGAGTCTTACTAAGGAAATTGGGGCATAATCCAATGTGATGAAGGTTTGGGCCTACCTTTCCCTCTATTAGGTGCAGAGTCTCTGGTCTAATTCCCAGGTCCTTCATCCACTTTGAGTTGAGTTTTGTGCATGGTGAGAGATAGGGGTTTAGTTTCATTTTGCTGCATATAGATTTTCAGTTTTCCTACTATTATTTGTTGAAGAGGCTATCTTTTCTCTAATGTATATTTTTGGTAGCATTGTCTAGTATGAGATTACTGTATTTATGTGGATTTGTCTCTGTGTCTTCTATTCTGTATTCTTAGTCTACATGTCTATTTTGGTGCCAATGCCATGCCGTTTTTCTTACTATAGCATTGTAGTATAATTTAAGATCTGGTATTATGATGCTTCCTGCTTCACTCTTCTTGCTAAGGATTGCTTTAGCTGTTCTGAGTCTCTTATTTTTCCAAGTGAATTTCCTGATTGCTTTTTTTATTTCTATAAGGAATGACTTTGGGATTTTTAATTGAATCTCATTGAATTTGTATAGCACTTTGGGTAGTATGGCCATGTTGACAATATTGATTCTGCCTATCCAAGAGCATGGGAGATATTTCCATCTTCTAAGATGTTCTTCTATTTCTTTCTTTAGTGTCCTGTAGTTTTCATTGTAGTTGAAAGTCTTTCAACTTTCTTGTTATATTGATTCCCAAGTTTCCCAAGTTTTTTTTTTTTTTTTTGAGATTATTATGAATGGGATAGTTTTCCTAATTTCTCTTTCAGAGGGTTTATCACTGATGTATAGAAATGCAATTGATTTATGGGTGTTGATTTTACATCCTGATATTTTGCTGAATTCATTTATTAATTCTAGAAGTTTTCTGGTGGAATTTTTTGGATCCTCTAAGTATAGAATCATGTCATCTGCAAATAATAATAGTTTGAGTTCTTCTTTTCCTATTTGTATCCCTTTAATTTCTTTCATCTGTCTAATTGCTCTGGCTAGAGTTTCAAGGACTGTGTTGAATAAGGGTGGTGAACGAAGACATCCCTGTCTTTTTCCAGTTTTTAGAGAGAATGCTTCCAATTATTCTCCATTTAGGATAATGTTGGCCTTGGGTTTAGCATAGATTGCTTTTAAATTGTTGAGGTGTGTTCCTACTATCCCTAGTTTTTCTAGTGTTTTGAACATAAAGGGGTGCTGTATTTTGTCAAATGCTTTCTCTGCATCAATTGATAAAATCATATGATTCTTATCTTTAAGCCTATTGATGTGATGGTTTATGTTAATTGATTTCCGTATGTTGAACCCACCTTGCATCCCTGGAATGAACCCCACTTGATCATGGTGCACTATTTTTTTGATATGTTTTTGTATGTGATTTGCCAAAATTTTATTGAGAATTTTTACATCTATGTTCATTAGGGATATTGGTCTGAAATTTTCTTTCTTTGATGTGTCTCTATCTGGTTTTGGTATTGGATTCACTTCTTTTCTATTTTTGTGGAATAGTTTGAAGAGTATTGATATTAAATCTTCTCTGAGGGTCTTGTAGAACTCAGCTGAGAATCCATCTGGTCCTGGGCTTTTCTTGGTTGGCAAGCTCTTGATGGCATCTTCTATTTCCTTACTTGAAATTGATCTGTTTAAATTGTGTATGACCTCCTGGTTCAGTTTGGGTAGGTCATATGCCTCTAGAAATTTTTCAGTGTTTTCTATTTTACTAAAGTATAAATTTTCAAAATAGTTTCTAATTATCCTATGTATTTCACTAGTGTCTATCGTGATATTTCCTTTTTCGTCATAAATTTTAGTAATTTGGGGTTTCTCTCTCCTTCTTTTCATTAGAGTGGCTAAGGGTTTGTCAATTTTGTTTATTTTTTCAAAGAACCAGCTTTTTGTTTTGTCAATTTTTTGAATTGTTTCTTTTGTTTCAATTTTGTTGATTTCAGCCCTGATTTTAATTATTTCCTATCTTCTTCTTTTGGTGTTGGTTTGTTCCTCTATTTCTAGAACTTTGAGATGTACTGTCAGGTTGTTTATTTGTTGACTTTTTCTTCTTTTAATGAATGAGCTTAATGCAATGAACTTTCCTCTTAGCACTGCCTTCATAGTGTCCCAGAGATTTTGATATGTTGTATCAGAGTTCTTACTTACCTCTAAGAATTTTTTTATCTCCTCCCCAATGTCTTCTGTTATCCATGCATCATTTAATAGCATATTATTTAGTCTCCAGGTATTGAAATAGCTTCTATATTTTAATCTGTCATTGATTTCTAATTTCTTTCAATTATGGTCTAATAGAATGTATGGTATGTATCTCTTTTTTTTCTGTATTTTCTAAGACTTGCTTTAGGATATAGCATATGATCTATTTTGGAGAAGGGTCCATGTGCTGCTGAGAAAAACGTGTATTCACTTGTTGATGGATGGAATATTCTACATATATTTGTTTAGTCTAAATTATTGATTGTCTTATTGAGTTTTATAGTTTCTTTGTTTAGTTTTTGTTTGCAAAATCTATCCAGTGGTGAGAGATGTGTGTTAAAGTCACCCAGTGTTATTGTGCTGTGATCTATTTGATTCTTGAAGTTGAGAAGGGTTTGTTTGATATACATAGATGCTCCGTTGTTTGGAGCATAGATATTTATGATTGTTATGTCTTGTTGATGTATGATTCCCTTAAGTAGTGTGAAATGACTTTCTTTATCTCTTTTCACTAACTTTGGTTTGAAATCCACTTTATCTGGTATGAGGATGGAAACTGTTGCTTGTTTATGCGATCCATATGAGTGATACATTTTTTTCCCATCTTTCACCTTTAGTCTGTGGATGTCTTTTCCTATGGGATGAGTCTCTTGAAGGCAGCATATTGTTGGGCCTTTTTTAAAAAAATCCAATCTGACAGCCTCTGTCTTTTAATTGATGAGTTTAGGTCATTGGCATTCAGGGTTATTATTGAGACATGGTTTGTATTCCCAGTCATTTTGGTGTATTTATGGTTTTTAACTTGACTAGGTTTCTCCTTTGATTGGAGTTTCCTTTTCCTTTTTCCTCCCTTTGCAGATTTTCATTGTTGTCTTTCATTTCTTCCTCATGGAATATTTTGCCAAGAATGTTCTGTAGTGCAGGCTTTCTTGTTGTAAATTCTTTTAACTTTTGTTTATCTTGGAAAGTTTTATTTCATCATCAAATCTAAAACTTAATTTTGCTAAATATAAGATTCTTGGTTGGCTTCCATTGTTTTTCAGAGTTTGGTATATGTTATTCCAGGCTCTCCTAGCTTTAAGGTTCTGGGTTGAGAAGTCTGCAGAGATACTAACTGGTTTCCCCCTATATGTAATCTAATTCTCCCTTTTGTGGCTTTTAAATTTTTCTCCTTATTCTGTGTGCTAGGCATTTTCATTATAATGTGCCTTTGTGTAGATCTGTTGTGATTTTGTACATTTGGTGCCCTGTAAACCTTTTGTATTTGATTTTCCAAATCATTCTTCATGTTTGAAAAATTTTCTGATATTATTTCATTGAATAGATTGTTCATTCCTTTGGTTTGAAACTCTATGCCTTCCTCTATTCCAATAATTCTTAAATTTGGTCTTTTCATGTTATCCCATAATTTTTGGATGTTCTTCTCATGGTTTCTTACTATCTTCCCTGTGTGGTAAACTCTATTTTTAAGATTATATATTTTGTCTTCATTATCTGAGGTTCTGTCTTCCAAGTGATCTAATCTGTTGTTGATGCTTTCTGTTGAGTTTTTAATTTGGTTTATTGTTTCTTTCATTTCAAGCATTTCTGTTTGATTCTTTTCAGAATCTATTTCTCCTTATTGAAGTAATCTTTTGTTTCCTGTATTTTCCTGTATAGCTCTTTATTGAAATGATTGTTTGCTGCTTGTGTTTGCTCTCTTATATCATCCTTTAATTCACAGAAGTTTTTAATTATGTACATTCTGAACTGCTTCTCTGAAATTTCTTCTTCTGTGCTGAATATGGAGTCTAATTATGTAGTACCTTGGTTTGTTTTGACCATTTTCTTTCCTTTTTTTTTTTTTTGTTGTTGTTCATGTGTCTTCCCTTCTAGCACTGCAGATTTAAGGTGTTACAGTTTTTATTCTATAGACTTATAGTTTCCTTTCATGTTTCCAATACTTCTCCTTTAAGGGGGAGATCAATATTAACAGATCCCAATACAAATAATATTCAGCTTTAAACCAAGTAGGTCCTAATAGGACATTTATAATTTTGTCACAATATACAGAAATTATGAGTTCAGTTAGTATCTACAATATAAACAGTAGGTTTGCAAAAGGGTCTGCAGTTTCTGCTGTGGACAAAGAGAGAACCAGGGCTGGGGTGTAGAATGAGATGTTATGGAGGTAGGAAGTGAGGATATAGAGTTATTAGATCTTAGAAAGCATGAAAAAAGAATCAATAGAAGTTAGCAAATAGGAGAAAAAAGAGAGATTTGGGGAAAACAAGTAAGTAGGCAGATAATGGAGATAGTACAAAAAACAAAGAAACATAAAAATTAAGAAAAATAGAAAAATAAGAAATGTGAAAATAGAAGATAAAAGAATATGCAATGCAACTGTAATATACTAATCAGATATCCCATGAAAAATACTTGGTCTCACAAATGTTGGGAATGTGAGGGTGGGAAAAGAGAGAGAGAAAGAAGAAGAAGAAGAAGAAGAAGAAGAAGAAGAAGAAGAAGAAGAAGAAGAAGAAGAAGAAGAAGAAGAAGAAATAATAGAAAAAAAAATCTCAGGTAAATAAAAAGGATTACTTCTGTTGGAGTTCACTATTTTTCCTGCTTCCCTTCTCATCCAGTAGATAGGGTTGACTATTGTTTGCTGGTATCTCCCCCCTTGGGATGGTGGAGGTTATTAGGGTCTCTGGATTGGTCTTAGACGTGGAGCTCCTGAAGGTGGGGTTTAGTGCTTGCCATCCCTGTGGGAAGACTCCATCCCAAGGATCTCCTTTGGGTCACCTCTTATGATGTATGTGCCTAGTCTTATCTCCTTATATCACCTGTAGACCTCACAATTCCTGATCTCTCATTTAGTCTCTAAACTGTATCTCTCTCACCCCATCCCTTTCCATCTCCTAATCAAGAACCTCTCTCTCCAGAAGTCTTGTGCACTGTTCTCTGGGGTCTGCAAACTTGTTGCTGAGAGCTGTTTTGTTCCAGGCAGATCAGAACCAGGCTTTGAGAGCTATAGACCAGCCACATAGCTGCAAGTGCTGTGCCAGGTTAGTGACTGCAGGAGACAGGAGGGATCTGGGGAACTAAGTACTTTGATATTGCTTCTGGGCCCTAACTGGTGTCCCAAACTAGGAGTTGCCCCAACTAAAGATGATGATGGCAGTAGCAAGGATAATCCAAGATGGCAGCAAAGGTGCCCTAGGATGGAGATGTTTGCTTTCAGAGATGGGGTGTCGAGGTGGGCCGGGCAGTGGCATTGAGCAACATGTTTGGAGATGCAGCTCTGTGGCGTGCAGTGTTGTAGTGAGCAGTTGTCTCCAAACCCTGTCTGATGCCCCCAGGTGCAGGCTACCATGTGAAGGGGACTATGGCCATGGTTGTAGTGTCCCAAGATGGAGGCAAACAGGGGAGCCCCATGCTTGTACATGGGGGTCCACACGGGAGCAGCAGCCAGGGGTCCTATGCAGGAGCGGCAGCTGGGGGTTCTGTATAGGAGCTTCTGCTAGGGGTCCTGCATGGGTAGTGACCAGGGGTCCTGCACAGTATATGGGTGCTGATGCTGGGGTTCCTGGTGGGAGCAGGTTCTTCATGGACGGCCGGGGTCCTGAGCAAATGCTGAGACCAGGAGACTCCTGCAGGCACATGGCTGGAATTCCTGCATGGGAGCAACAATCAAGGTCCTCTAATAACTCACAGAGAAACAGTATTCCCACTGCTTTGATCCCGTATCACGGAGAGACTAGGAATGCAGCGTCCGTCTAGGCCACCATCTGGGATCCTCTATTGAAGACTTTATACACAAATTTTCTTCTGTCTATGGTACAACAGATTTTCTCCTACTTTTATTTCTTGCCTTTAGGAAGTTTAGGGAAATATTTTTTTTTTAATATTTTTTTAGATATTGATGGATCTTTATTTTACTCATTTATTATTTATACATGGTGCTGAGGATCGAACCCAGTGCCTCACACATGCTAGGCAAGCGCTCTACCACTGCGCTACAGCCCCAGCCCCTAGGGAAATATTTTTTACAAAATTATTTATAAGGAATTTTGACTCTTTTATATTGATCATACTCAATACAAATTCATTATGAACACGGCAGAATGACAGTGCTTGAAAAACATGCTTTAATAATCTTCCCTTGTTGTTAGCCAGCCAAAATCTTATACGATGTACTAAGTATTTACCAAGTATGCAAAAAGTTGGAATGAGTTGATATGCAATCAGGAAACACTGTTCAGTGGAAACAGGAACCTTCCCTTTTCAATGGTAAATCGATCCATAAGTTTGAAAAAAGCCTCACATAATCCTAAAAAAATGATAAAATGCTGTTTTCTCTAGATGCATGTGCAAAAGTATTTGGGAAATCTAAATCTTTCTATAGACAAATATTTGCTAAATATAGTTATCTTTAAGTGTAACTTTTTAAAGGAAAGAAAGCATAAACAGCTAATGTCTTAGCCAGTTTGGGCTACTACTACAAAATACCATACACTGATGGCTCCAATAGCAGACACTCATTTCTCACGATTCTGGAGGCTGGGAAGTCCAAGATCAAGGGTGTCTGCAGATTCGTTTTTTGGTGAGGGCCCTTTTCCTGTAGTGGAAGGCCACCTTCTCGCTATGTCCTCACACAGAAGAAACAAAGGTTTCTTCCCCTTCTATAAGAACACTAATCCCATTACAGAGACCCATCCTCTTGACCTCATCTAAATCTAATTACTTCCCAAAGGCCTACCTTCAAATGTAATCACTTAGGAGTTGTAGCTTCCACATGTGAATGTTGGGGTTCCATACATAATAGGTAAATTACAAGCTACAAATTCTGAAGAAGCTTTCAAATTTATCCCCAACTGACTAAAAATAATTAGTCCTTAACTTCACTCTGCATTTATATAAACAATGTATTAAATTAGAGCACTTGGGTAAATGCACTC
Organism: Geosciurus inauris; assembly: GCA_004024805.1. Classification (NCBI taxonomy): domain Eukaryota; kingdom Metazoa; phylum Chordata; class Mammalia; order Rodentia; family Sciuridae; genus Geosciurus; species Geosciurus inauris. The sequence continues at coordinate 31,756 of PVHX01000729.1, forward strand.
TAATAACAAATACTAATTCTTTATTCAACTTTCAGATCTGTAAATGAAATAAATTCTCTATTTGTATGCATCAATAGACATCTGGTTCAGCATGAAAACCCGACACAGAATCTGATCATTGTCATCCATGTTTATTCATAGTTCTTCATTTATTTTCTTAATGAAAATCTAGGACCTTTAGCAAGCCAACGATCTTTACCATTACTAAATACTAGAGAAAGACAAAAGGGCCAACTGAAATTTGTACCTAGAAAATTAACTGCTCCTCAACTCCATTGTGCCATTCCCATTTTGTAGAGAGTGGAAACAGGGATAGTGCAAAGCGTAGATTTGAAAAAGCCTTAGGCGTTTCGAGCCAGACGTTTGAGTTTGTTGCTTAAGCAACCAAGTTCGACTATTCAAGGGCATCTCTAACATCCTTTCTTCTGTGTTATTTCCATGCCCATCTCAGAATCCAGGATCACCTACAACATATGTGCACAGTAGGATTGACGAGCCCACACCATACCTACACAATGCATAGGATAAGAGGAGGAAAAGGTTCTCAAAGTCCAGAACAACAATAACTTAAACAAGATGCCTTGATTTCTTTTAAAATTGTATGAGGAAAAAACACCCAGTGCATTACAAAATCATCATGATTCATCTTTTACCAAAAAAAAAAAAAGTTCAAAAAAATCCATTTTGTGGTTCTCTTACTTTAATGAATATATGCTAGGCAATATTGAAAGTCACACTCCTACTCAATGTTTTGCTTAAATATCAGTCTCCTCTAATCCTTTAGGCTGCTTTAGTTCTTGTTTCTAGGCACACCATAGCACCTCCCATGTCTGAAAAATTATTTGTAATTATGTGCTTTGTGATTAGACCATTAAGGCCAAGAGAAGCAGTGATTTCTGTTGTTTCCTCACAAGATAAAGGGTTATCAATAAATATTTGTTAAATAAAAGAACAGAACAAAGATGACAGATCCTAGTGGAGCACCAGTTTTACCCAGAGATTGGGTGTTTTTAAACTAAAACAAGCACAGCTGGATCATGAAATGAAGCAAAAAATTCATGTAGATTTTCAAGATAAAATTCACCACCCCTCCCAGGGTCATGCTCACTTTCTTATGCTGTTTCTTATACTTCTCCTAATATTGCTTCAGAAGGAAATTTAATGAAATGTTGAAGTGGTGGGCTTGATTGTGAAGTCCCAAAGACCAGGTAACTGAAGCCAACCAAGTTTAGATGCTTCATCATGAAAGAAGTGACTTCTCCCTTTCATGAAGAAAACAAAAGCCAGAGTAATGGAGGGGAAGGACGCCTGGGATAAGTTACTAAACGATTCGATCTTCCAACAATAAAATGAAAGCTTTAGATTGGATGTTCCCTGAATCTCTAAAAATCTGTTGGGCATGAACTGTTGGGTTTTGGGACTTAGCATCATTCACGAGTCCACATCAAGGCAAAAGGAAGGAGGAAAATAACCATATTTCCTTTTTCTTGAATTTTTAACTATTGCTTTTGTCTTTTGAATGACACCTGTAAATGCTATGCAGTTGGTTTTTTTCTTCTTTTATATTATGAACTGAGACCCATTCAAATGTCTAAAGGAGAAGTGAAAGTACAATCAATATCAAACCACAGAAGTACATTTTTATGGATAAGTCACTTAGATATTATCAACTTAGATGTTACCATGTATTTCATCATCACAACCAGATAATGGAAAATATCGATTTCGAATGCTACATTTAAAGAGGGGAAGTCTATAATACCCTTTTCTTCCTCATTTTTTCACACTTATTTTCTTTCTTTGGCTTGACACTTTTAGCATTACATCAAAAACTTTTGCAAGACTGTGTAGTAACTGCAGTAGCATTCATCCAATCCCTCAGGGGTTATTAGAGGAAATGGTTGCTATGCCTCTGTACCAAGAAAAAATTTCTAAATACAAATAAAAGAAAATCAGTCAATGTCAGCATGGTGCCACACACTGATTTTTAAAAAAAAGTGGTTAACGTAGAAAACAAAGGAAAATAATGTAAAACAACAATTAGGCTTTCCCAAGTCTGTGTTTATTGCCTAGTGATTGCTTGGTTCAATAAATAGCTACATAGAAGAAATACATGCTTTGTTCTTTTATGTGTCTCATAACCAAATGCATTCAATAGTAGCTACTATCAGTGTGGCTTTAACAATTAAGATACCAATGCCACTTATATATGGTCTTCATCAATAATAATAAAGATGCTTACATACTAAGACCCTCTGTGGTATATACCCTGTATACCACCTAAAGGCTAGAAAAATCAGAAATTAAAATTAGAGCTCCTAAATGCAAAAGTGCGACAATTAGAAGTATTTGCAAGTAAATTAGAAATAAGAACTCTATTATACTGATAGTGGGAGTGGAAATTTTAAAATCACTTTGGAGAGCAATTTGGTAATTCCATAGTAAGGAGGAAGATGCAAATGCCTAAAGCAATTTTTCGTCCTAGGTATATACCCTAGGAAAATACATGTGCATGTAAACAAGAAGTCATGCTTGTGAAAGGAAAAGGAGAGATGGGGAGCACTAAATATCATTGATGAAGAAGTGGATAAATTTTGATATAGTCACTAAATGGAATATTATATAGCAGTTAACAAAAAATAAATATATAAATGTTAAGTTGAACGGGACCACATTTAGTAAAATATACATATACAAATAATAACAACAAAAAAATAGACCATTTTTACAAAATTTTAAATCCCAGACAGTAGCATAATATTGATTTCTGGCTAACCAGTGTCAAATATAGAAACATGGACTGGAAGGGTAAACACTAAGTTTCAAAGAAAGTTGTCTCTGGAGAAGGAGAGGAGAGAGGGATGGATCTAGGGAGTGAAACCAAGATACTTCAGCTTTCTCTGTAATGTTTTGCTTTCTCTCCATTAAAATCAATTTTAGAAGCAAATATGGCAAATTTTTAATATTAATTCCAGGGCAAGGACACATGGGTATTTTTAAACTATGTACTTTTATATATTAATTGATCTTACAATTAAAACAATAAAACTTCAATCATTTTTGATCACTCAGTACATAATTCTGATTCACTTGAAATTAAGGAAATATGACCATATATTTAATATACTGTATTTTATTCATTTGTGGTGTTTATACTGGATGAGTAAAGTAGGCGCTTTAGAAGGCTTTCCATGGAATTTCAGCTTAATTAAGTCTCATTTCTGTGCTTGATGGATGTAGGCAAAGTAAAGTTTTAAATATCTGTTTATACAAGGTACACAGACTAGAAAACATTCCCTTTGGTTTGTTTTTAATGTCCTGTGCCAATGAAAATTTGTATCAGATCACAGGATTTTTGTCCCACCAAGAGATTCAGGATTAATGTTACCATGTAGATGTCCCAGAATCTGCCGATTTTGGAAGAACTTATACATCCACATAAGGTGCAGAAATGAGAGAATTTTAGTCCAGAGGATCTCATTTAAATGTAAACAATACAAGAATCACTGTTCATGCTGTGGACTTTCAACTGTCCGTCATTTGTATCTCCTGTGTGTATAGATCATCTTGTCTGTGTCCCAGAGCTGATGAGAACAGTTAGCTCAGATCCAGTAGGAGCTGGAGGAAGACACAGGAAAGGAGGGAGCTGGGAATAGGCTTTGGCCTAAGACAGACATGAGTTCAAATTCTGGTTCTGCCATCTACTCATTGTGTGGCTTTAAGCTGACCACTGAAATCCAGCTGCAAACCAGGGATAATAAGAGAGAGAACTCCTGGACTGGGTGAAGATTCAATGAGGTTCCCCTCCATGCTCATTGTGGAGCTGAGCCAAGACAGGCCACACACAGGAGGGTTGTCATGATGTTTACCTCTTTTGGTGGTGTCATCACCACAGTCTAAGGGACCTAAATACCTGTTTCCTTTTGGTAGATGCTAAACCATCCAGAATGTCTCCTGCTGCCCTACGGAGGCGTAAAGAATAAGAAGTAGCTGGATTCTGTAAAGAATATTAGGGGTATTACCAATTTTTTTTCATTTTCATATTTATTTGTTTAGTTTTATTAATTTTTTTTACTTTTTTGTTACTCTTTTAAGGATTTTTTGGGGGGTACAAATGGTTATTTTTTGGAGGGTACTATGTTTTAAGGAAACAAAAAAATACCCCTGCTGCCATCTGATGTGTTTCTGTTCTCTTGTGCCTATTCACAGTTCCAGCCTATGGTCCTCACTTTGTTCTTCCAATCTGTGGAGCCCACATTTCCTCACCAGCACCATTTCTTTAATGTGCACGCAAGATTGAAAAGAAATTGGATAGACAAGTTCCTCCATAGATGTCTGCTGATAAGGGCTTAAGCTCATGTTCTTTCTTACAGTAAGGGAGGCAGTATTTATAAGTATGTCCAATTATTATGTAGAACTATAAGGCATTAATAAAAACATCTAAAAATTGAACAAAGTGAAAGTCTTCAAAAGCTTTTTTAATAGTGAAAGCCCTCAAAAATTCTTTCCTCAGTTACTAATCCTGGAATTTTGGTGCTGTAACACAAAGGCAAAAAAGCTATTTTTTTGTGCCAAGAGCCTTAGTGACATTATTCAAATGAGGCCTTGTAGGTGCCGAGCTCTTCTGACTGCTTTAAGATAGGCCATGATTCTTACTTCAACCCGGGATGGCACGGAAGCCTTCTTTGTCCTTTCCCCATCCCAGACAGAACCTCACAAGTGGACTTGGGACTGTTCCTGGCAGAATCTTGTCATGGCCCACAATTCTTCCTGATGTAACATGCTGGGTAGAAACTATTGGTCTTAGCTGACATGGAAGTTGAGAGCCTTTTTTCTCTCATTGCATAAAATGTACTTGTTAGTTTTGTAGTTATAGAAAAGGAAGGTGACTGAATAAGGACAGTGACCAATTGGACTCAAATACTGTTGAATTGCCTGTATTGCCTGAACTTTGACATGTTTGATTCGGTTCAGTTCAGTTCATGAAGACTCCTGTTAGGAGTACATTTCAGTCTTTTGGTATTTGTCATAATAGTCCCCTTGTGAATTGTATCCTCTTAACTCATAAATGTTTGTGTGTAGCCATCCACCGAGTGGGAACGTTCTCAGTTTGCCTAGATCAGCAAGAACATGAAGAATGAGTCAACTGACATTATACTGGGACTTGGGAATCCCATACCGAGACCAAATAAATCCATTTACAATAGTGACAGAGAGTGGCATCAATGCCCCCAGTTTTTATAAATCTCTCAGAATTGAGAGGCTGACCCAAAAAGGTAGATCGCTAAACCAAACTACATTCAACCCAAGGAACTTCTGCACTTGCCTAGTTCAGTCCTTATGAAAGAAAATGCAATCTAACTTTTAGATGCAGAAAACCCAACTTAGAAATTTGCCCTTGCCACAAACAGTTGAGTCCCAGCCGATCGTAAGCAGCCAACTGTTCAAGCTGTGCTCACACAAGGCACACACCAAGCCGGAACCAGTTCAGCTTTCTCTGTACATCACTTCCATTTTTCTGTCTGTTAATACTTTTCAGACAATGTTGTGAGCAGGAGTCTTTTGGAGCCTGTTCTGGTTCTGAAGACTACCTGATTTGCCAATCTTTCTATGCTCAATCAAATTCTGTTAACTTTTTTAAAAAATAAAGGTAAAAGTGGCTTATGTTGAGAAGAATTGGAAAAACAAAACAGAAAGGAAATTATGAGCTCTCCTTTAGTTTCAACTGGTTACCCCATACATTCAGGACTATAGAAAGAACTTGCATGGGAAACGAAAGAAGATGCGGTCACACACAAATAATATATTTTTTCCAATGTTGGAGTGGGTATTTAAAATGAATATGATGGTGAGAAATAGGATTATTTTTATTTCCAAAATAACAAGAAATTATAAAGCTATTGTTCTTCCTAATAAGCTCTTCTTAAATTTCAGGTTTATTTTAAGCTAAAAATAGAAAACTTCTTTCATGATATTATTTTGCTTTTATTTCTGATCTGGTAATTAGTCCATTCAGCAACACTCTTATGATACCTTCTTGGACAAAATGAAACTATGGAGCAGGTTTGGAGCCCAGTAAGGCAGATTTAGGCTTGGTCAAACAACATAACTCTGATGATAGAACAGATGGAGCAAGTAAGGAACAAGAAACCAAGAAGACCTCGAAGTTTTGAGTCTTGCTCTCTGGGAAAACAGAGGATCCTGATAGACACAGGAAAGTCAATAGGAGAAAACAGTTGTCCTAGGGAACACAAGAAAAATTCAGATTTAGACTTACTATGTTTAAGGGACTTAGAAATAATACTACAAGAAAGATTAGTAGAGTAGAGCAAGAAAGCAAAACAATGACAATTTAAAAAGTTTAAGGAACTTCAAAATGGAGAACACATTGTGTGTATTTGTAATTTACAGATCTAGGGGTAAAGATTTTGAAATCATTGGTTTTGAGAAGGTGGGGGTAAGGAATGCTGACCCATTGCAGCCCCATTTCTTAACTGAAAGATATTTTGTGGGGTGCCAGAAATTGAGCAAAGACAGATTTGTTTTTATAGGGAGGCTCTGGGATTCTGAAACATTGTGAGACTGTGGCAGCTCCAGAGTTTCTACATGGAGAGGGGAAGCAACCCATCGGGTGGGAATCTGGTTGTAAGCAATATATGGTAGTTTACAACAGATTGAAAACATAGGTGATTGCTTTTAGACTGGGAGAGGGAAATTATAGCATTAATGAGAACTCCCAAGGGGCAGCCACTGTTATTTGCATAAGAGGTCCTTTTAGAGGTTCAAACTATTCAGGCTCCACTAAAATTATAAACTATTTCTGTAAAAAATCATATGAATCAGCAAGTCACTGAAATAAAAGATAAGAGTATAATTCGATATCAGATAATGTGTAAAATATTTGATGAAGACAGTTCAACTGCGGGCATAGTGGTGCACACCTCTAATCCCAGCAGCTCTGGAGCCTGAGGCAGGAGGATAGGGAATTTAAAGCCAGCCTCAGTAATGTAGTGAGGCCTTGATCAATTTAGTGAGATCTCACCTCTAAATAAAATATAAAAAAGGTCTGGGATGTAGCTTAGTGATTAAGAGCCCCTGGGTTCAATCCCCGGTAAACTCTCCCTGCCCCACAAAAAAAGAGCTCAACCAGCTCAAAGTTTGCTTAAATCTGTCATTACAAGACACTATTTCTAGTTAAATAAAATGTTTATTTTAAAGAAATGGTGACATATCTTGTCCTGTGTTCTTTGGAGACTCCCATCTTTACCAAGGACATTTAGCAAAAATGGCAATGAAAACACATATAGGTCTGTGAGATTCATTCTAAGCCAGAGGAAAATTGTTGCAACTTAAGCCAAGGGATCTCAGCACAATGTGCAGCATTAACTCTGGCTCACAGAACTTAAATGCCAAGGAGGTGCTCATTGAGGAGTGACTCATGCTCACTGCAGAAAACATTAAGTGGACTTTCCTCTTTCACATTTTAGATTCAAGCTACAAAAGTGACTTTCCATCGACTCTGACCTATGGCAGAAGTACACTTGACATTGTGATCCAGAGTGTGTCTTCACATCTATGCCCACATGTAGACTATAACCAAAGTTTTATGAAATAACTCTCAACTTCACTCTGAAGTACTTTTATATTTCTATTCAATTTCCTTCATATACATTTTCCATAGCTCTTTTTGGTTTCATGAACCATAAATAGTGGGTCAAAGTTCGTAAACCCATAAGCTGCATAGCAATGTTGTCCTATATATGGTCTTCGTCAGTGCTCTGTTTTGTTAATACCTTCTCTATCCTCAGCACTAAGACACAACTCTGGTTCACAGTTTCAGCATAAGAGAAGCTAGATTATCCCCCAACTATAATGATTCACTATAGTAAATGAACGCTAACTTGACAATAATGATCTTACATTATTTGTGTTCTTTTCTTTGTATTTAAGTTGATATCATCATCCCAATGAGTGTTGAAACAGCAGGAAAACAGAAAAGTCTTGTGATTTTATGATTCCTAGAACATAAAGAAATCTGAAATAATAAAAAATGAGTATTGGGCATCTCCAGTGGAACACATGCAATATTTAACACACACCTTCTGATTTATCTGATACTAGCCTTTGATTACCTTTAAGCTATTTTACAAGTCTGTACATAATAAATGACAGCAATGAAAATCATTCTTGTTTATACGCGTGAATTCTGTGTAGTGTAGGAACAACTCCCTACCTTCCTCTCTCACCCTTCCCAAAGTCAGTTTTATGGATGAAAATCTTTAAGTTTATTTTAATATTGCTGCTCTATAAGTATGCCTTCCCTTTGCATTCTCCTTGAAACCCATGACATCATTTTATTCATTCCTTCATTAATAGTTAAATAAAATCTTTAATACATTCATATTTGATACCCATATAAAATTAATGATTTTACCAATTATTTTTGAAAATAATCCCTTAACATATTCAGAAGAGTTTTACTGAGAATGGAAGATTCTTCCCCACTGATTCAACAAATTAAATTTACCTTCCTTTGTAGTTGGCTCTTGTTGTTTTGGTTTGTCTTTCCATTTAAGTTCCTGTACTTACTACGTTCATTGGCCAAATATATTGGTTTAATGGTATAATAGCAGATATAAATTAAGTTCTGTAACAACCAAACTATCATATTTATCAAAACATTCATTGCCCCCCCACTGAAGCTTATGTCATTTTTCTATACAAGTTATTTTTTAAATTAAAACAAATTTAGTAACATGGAGGGCCATACGTCCAAACTTAAGGTGTTTTGTATAAGCTGCCCAAATTTATAAATGCAACAGATGGAAAAGCCTCCACATATATCTAGGATGTGCGAAAACTTGGTATGTGATGGGGGTGGCTTAGCTGATGGGGCTGGCACCACCATGGTCACTTAGAGATAGGGAATCTGAGCCACGAGTTTTCCATTTTAGTCACAGGTGCAACTCTTGTTTCCCAGTTTACTTTTATCAGGAGAAAATTTTGCAGGTTATTAGGCATGATGTGGCCCCATTAAAGTTTATGTTCTAAACACTATTTAGCTATTGGATTCATATGTTTTATTTTTTAAAGTAACTGCTTTATTGAAGTCTATTTTACATACCATAAATTTCATCCTTTCAAAGTGTTCATTTCCATGGTTCTTGGAACATTCACATAGTTGTACAACCATCACTACTATCTTATTTGAGAATATTTCATCATCCCTGAAAGAATTCTTTACCCATTAACAGTTACTCCCATTTTTTCCTCCCCCAATCCCAGGAAAACACTCATTAATTTTCTATCCCCATGCATTTGCCAGTTTTGGACATTTCATTTATAAGAAATCATGCAACATATGGTCTTTGGTAACTGCCCTCTTTTACATAGCATAATATTTTCAAGATTCATTCGTGTTAAGGCATCTACCAATACTTCATTCCTTTTTATTTCCAAATAATATTCCATTGTCTGTACATGCATTCATCTATTGATTAATATTTCTACTGTTTGGCATTATGAGTAAAACTTTTTTAAATTTTTTATTTGTTCTTTTTAGTTATTCATGACAGTAGAGTATATTTTGACTTATTTATATAAACTTGGTGTATATTTTATTCTAATTAGGATCGCACTCTTCTTGTACATGAATGGAGATTCACTGTGGTATATTCATATACGTACATAGAAAAGTCATGTCCAATTCATTCCACCATCTTTCTTTCCTATTCCTGTCACCTCTCCTTTCCCTTCATGCCCTTTTGTCTAATCTACTGAACTTCTATTCTTCCCACTCCCTTGTTGTGTGTTAGCATCCACATATCAGCAAGAATTTTCAACGTTTGGTTTTTTGGGATTGTCATATTTCACTTAGCATGATAGTCTCCAGATCCATCTATTTACCTGCAAATGTTATAAAGTCATTCTTTTTTATGGATGAGTAATAATCCATTGTGTATATATACCACATTTTCTTTATCCATTCGTCTGTTGAAGGGCACTTAGGTTGGTTCCATAGCTTTGCTATTGTGAATTGAGCTGTTACAAACATTGATGTGGCTGCATCACTATAGTCTGCTGATTTTAACGCCTTTGGATATATACCAATGAGTGCTTTAACTAGGTCAAATGGTGGTTCCATTCCTAGTTTTTTGAAGAATCTCCAAACTGCTTTCCAGAGTGGTTGCACCAATTTGTAATCCCACCAGCAATATATGAGTGTACACTTTTCCCCACAGCCTCAATGACATTTATTGTGTTTTGTATTCTTGATTGTTGCCATTCTGACTTCTATGAACATGTGTTTGAAGACATATTATAATTTCTCTTGGGCATATGCATAGGAATGGAATTGCTGTGTCTATGACAGCTCTATGTTGAACATTTCAAGGTACTATTTTCTAAAGTGATTGTACCGCTTCACAATCCCACTAGCCATATATTCTAGCAATATTCTCAGAGTCTATACCCTATGCCCTTATAAAATATATGATTTGCAAAAATTTTCCATTCTGTGGGTTGTGTTTTCACATTTGATTTAAAAATAGCATGCTTTGAAGCATAAAAGTTTTAATTTTCATGAAGTCCAATTTATTTTTTTCTTTTGCTTGTGCTTTTGGTGTTGTTTTAAGAAAGCTTTAGAACACCCAAGTTCATGAATATTGATTCCTGTAGTTTATTCCATGAGTTTTATAGTTTTAGCTTTTACATTTAGCTCTGTGATCCATTTCAACTTGATTTTTGTTCTTGATGTGAGGTAGGTGTCAACATTCCTTTTCCATGTAGATATCCAGTTGTTCCAATACCATTTGTTGAAAAGATTGATTTTTTCATCTGTTGAATTCCTTGGACACTTTTCTTAATAATCAATTTGCCATAAATGTATGCATTCATTTCTGGACTTTAAAATTTATTCCATTGATTTATATATCAATTTTATATATCAATAAACATTATCTTGTTTATTGTACCTTCCTAATAAGTTTTAAAATCAGAAAGTATGAATCTTCCAAATCTGTTCTTCTTTTACAAGATTTTTTGGCACCTCCATATTCCCTGTATTACCACATGAACCCATGTGGTTTTTATCATTGTAACCCAAAGTGGAGGATAAGTAAATTTTAAATTACCCTTACATCATCCCCAATTATGCATTTGGATTTGTGTATATGCATACACACACACACACACACACACACACACACACAAGGTAAGAGGGTATTTTATTTTTTCTATCCATGCCTTGCCCTGATTTCATGCCCATGACCTCGGCCTGACAAATGAGCACAATCTAATTATGTGGTTAGTGATTTGTTCACAAATGAACTCAGATCAGTCAAGTTAGTTAGACTCAACTTGGGGGCTCTTATTAAAGCCATCAAAGAGAAGTTCTATTTACATTTAAGATCTCCTAAACATGAGATAAATGCTGGGACTGTTCTTGCCACCCTAAATAAAGAACTTGCCTCAGAATATAACCAAAGCAAAAGCAAACATAGCCAGGAGTTGGAGAGCCTGAGAGTGACAGCTCCTAGATCTAGTTGTACCTGAAGCATGCAAGATCTAAATGAGGATAAATATGTCCTTAGATGAAGAATAAGAGGACAAGAAAAAAAATGGTGCTTATATTTATGTGGTAGAATTATAGGTGATTTTTATAGTTTCTTTGCAAAAAGTAATGTGGATTTTTTACTTTTATATTTGGAGGAATCAAATAAGAAATGTAGAATTTTTCTCAGTGCTCTTTGAAAAGTTGATGAGTCAATCCTGTTTGGCAATATTATTTAAGCCACCACTAAATACTGTATTTATAAAATGCTGAAGGATCTAAGTTGATAGTTTGATTATGTAGATTTTCCTCCTTAATTCTACTTACTAACATCAACAAATACTGGGCCTTTTGTTATACCTAGCCTGTACTTTCCAGAGAGCACTTTACTGAGTATTGTAGGCGGATGCAAATAAAAACACTAAGTAGAATAATTAGTTTCCAGTGCATAGAAACTTGGGGTTCATATGTTAAATCAGACTTCATTCCTCTGTCAGAAGACAGAGGGAATGGATGCTTGAATAACTTGTGGCTTTTCTTATTGAAGGATCACAGAGTGGAGGAGAGGTAACAGAGAAAACAGCCAATGCTTACCTCATCTTTTCTGTGTGCTTGAATCACATAGGCTTCTAACATTTTACTTTGAGATAATTATAGATTCACGTGTAGTTGTAAGAAATAAGAGATCATGTATATACTTCTGTAGGCTCCCCCAATAGTGACATCTTAATTAATTATACAGGATCACCACCAGAAATTGACATCCATCAAACTTAGTTTGATTTCTCCATTCGTACATGCACTTGTTGTGTGTATGTACTTCTAATTTTATCACATGTGTGGGTTCTTATAACCACCACCACAATCAAGATGCAAACAATTCTATTACCAGGATTGTCCCTTCTGTAACCACAACCACTTATCGCCCACCCCCCAAGCCCCGTGACTGATTTGTTCTTCATCTCTATAATTTTTGTCATTTGAAGCATATTTTTCCTTTTTAGTATGTATTTCCCATTTCTAGAAATATCTAGAACAGGTGATTGTGAAGTTTAGGAGGATCTTCATAGCCCTGATAATTCATCCTCCCTTTACTTAGAGGAATCCTTCAACAATCATTTATGTAGCCTTCATAATTAATGGGAAAATGACAGAGTTCATAGATCAGATCACAGTAAGTCATAGTGTGTGTTCTAATCTTATGTGTTATAACTGCATGATTTCTGAAATTCAGTTTTTTCATATGAAAAGTGGGGTTCTTAGTTCTAATTATCTCCTAGGGTGGCTTAAAGTCTAAATAAAGTAATGCATGTTAAATGTGCATTCAGTAGCTTCAAACAGACAGTCCACTACCAAACCACCTCATTTGGTGTATCTTGCAACTCTACAACAAGAACTTTTAAGAAAGTTGTTCCCCTCCAGAGACCTGGAATCCTCCCCTTTCATATCATACTTACTGGTGACTTTATCTTCTTTCTAAAGTCTTACAGACTAATTTGGATGCCTGTTCCACAGGGACAGTAGTTTAGATCACTGAAGCCAAATCTTACACTTTCTCTTCTCCATATCCCACTTTCTTTAACTGGTCCTCTAAAGCTCCATGAGGACAGAGGGGGTTTCTCCTGCTCTCCCTCGATGCCCTCATCTCTGGCAGCTCCTTGCTCACAGCTTCTGTCATGAGTACTTCAACACAAGGTGTTCTCTAGCACTCCTTTTTTCATCATGGTTGCTCAGTTCTGGGCACACTCCCTTTGGTCAATTTCTCTTTCATTAAAAATATGTCAAATATGACATCTACTAATCTCTTTATATAAAAACAAAGGTCTAGGGGCTGGGGATATAGCTCAATTGGTAGAGTGCTTGCCTCGCATGCACAAGTCCCTGGGTTTAATCCCTAATACCAAAACAAAAAAAGAAAAGACCAACTAAAAACAGAAGTCCTACCTCTGAGTTTCAAGAAAAACAAATAGCACTGTAAAGTGTTATTTTGAACATGAAAACAAGGAACAGATATGTACAAACTTCTAAAACCAATGTTACTCAATAATAGAAGAAATTCTGCATTTCTGTATAGGTTTCTTTCTATAAAAATATTTTTAGTTGTGGGTGAACACACTACCTTTATTTTATTTATTTATATGTGGTGCTGAGAATCGAATCCAGTGCCTCACGTGTGCTAGGTAAGCGATCTACCACTGAGCCACAGCTACAGCCCAGCTAGAGCCTCAGCTTTTCTGACTAGTTAGAGAAACCACTAGGCCATTTCACTTTCCACAGAACTGATTTCTCTCTTTCATATTAATTAGAATCAAATTCAAAGAAGCAATGCTCCTCCTTACTTCCTCTACTTTTTGAGCAAAGAACTCGCAACAAAGTTAAGTTCAGGACTATGAGATATTCTACTTCCAAATAAATGAGACTCGCAGCCTAAGTTTGGAAAATTGGTTCCATGTCTTGGTCTCCATCTCCTCTACTATTTCCCTAATTGGCACCACCATCATCTTACTTAAAAGGGCTGGCAGCAGCCTCTTAGCTGATCTCTCAGGCTCTGTTCTTGTTCCAGTTCCCGCCGATTCTCCCAATTACAGCCAGCGTGATCTTGCAGATGTAAAATTCCCATCCTGTCCTTTCTTTCTGTAGCCATTGCTAGATCTCTCACTATCCTTCCAAGCCTCATTCAATGCCTCCATTAATTTGCATTCTCTATTGCTCCCTGCTTTCAGAGCTTGAATCCTCTGTCTGAAATACTTTTCACCCTATTCTGACTTGTCCCTTTCTTTAGACATGACTGGCTCAAGGAGGTCTTCCAACCTCAGATCCAGAAGGCTCCAGATGGATGCCAAGTCCAGGCTAGATACCCATTCACAGGGCACATGGAATCCCATGATGACACTCATCACTCCACAGTACAATCCCGTGTCCTTGCTGCAGGCTGGGGAAGTTGACAGCAAGGGGGACTGTATTTGTCCAGCTCTTCTTTGCGTTTCAGTGTGTAACATAGAGTGGGGTTTATAAAAAAGGTTTCATCTTTGAAAATTAAAGAAATGAATTGTGAAAATATTATGATTGTCATTTTATTTGATAAGTGAAATAGACGTGGGGGAAAAACATTTGGGTATGATTTCATGTTTTTAAAAGAAACGTTCATGCTATAAGTATTTTTCATGTGCATGGATTATGCTTCAAATTTTAGTTTCCAAAGTAGTTTTCAAAATCCTTTCTGTCACACAAACATTTTGAATACAGTATAAACAATTCTGCATGCCTTGTGGGCTTTCCTTATATGGGGTAAGAGCTATGCATTATCTCCGCTCTTTCCAAACTCCAATTATAGACTTTCTGTGGGAGGCAGCAGGATGTTTGAACTTTCTCCTCCAATATAGTGAAGATCCAAGGAGTTATGAGTTGGTGATTAGCAGGAGGAGTTGCGCCTTGAAACATACATCATTCCCAAATGGAATTGGAACATTAAATGTTTCATTTATTTTGTAGTAAAATAATATTTTTCTAACAAGAAGCAGTTGCCATCCAACTCATTTGAGGTTTCTGTTTATATTTTACTTGAACAGAAAGCTTTTGTTTTTTATTTTGATTACTTTCCTTTGATGGTGTGCCCAGTACCACAAGATGAAATTAGAAATTTTTTTTAGAAGTCTCATTTCAGCTTACATTGTAGCAAAATTCCATGTTTTCTTTAAAAAGGAGTCCAAATGCCTCATCTCTTTATTGGTTATCTTATTTTGTCCTAAATAAAAAAATCTCATGTAAGATGAAGGACTTCAGTGAAAAGAAGTGTCAGCAGTTATATTATACTTGTTGTCTCTGACAATTTATGGGACAAACAAAATTTACAGACACACACACATGCGTGCAAAGACATTGTTGCTTGAAATGACGAAGAACTGAAAAACGAGAATGTCCATATAAAAATAACAGTTGAATCTATTGGATTAAGTAATGGTTTTTTATTGTTTATTTCTTTAGTTCCTTACATATTCTGGATATTAACCTTTAGTTAGATGAATACTTGAAAAATATTTTCTCCCATTCTGAAGATTATTTCTTTCAAAGTGTGGAAGCTTTTAAGTTTGATGTAATTCCATTTGACAATTTTTGCTTTTATGGCCTATGCTTTTGAGATCCTACCAGAAAATCATTGCCTATACCAATATCTTGAACTGTTTTCCCCAATACTTTCTTCTAATAGTTTCAGAGATTTGGGTCTTACACATAGGTGTTTGATTTATTTTGAGTTGACGTCGTACAGGGTGGAAGAAAAGGGTCAAGTTCTAATCATCTGCGTGTGGCTATCCACTTATCCCAGCACCATATGTTGAACATGTTTTCCATTCTCCGATGTAAATTTTTGGTGCCTTTATCAAGAATCACTTGAGGGGCTGGGGCTGTAGCACAGTGGTAGAGCGCTTGCCTGGATCTCTACTCTGTTTCATTGTGTCTCTTTTTATGCCATTATGATGCAATATTGATTACTATGGCTCTATAGTATGTCTTGAAATGAACTTTGTTTTTGTTTTAGGTTTTTTTTTTTGGTACTGGGGATTGAACGCAGGGGCACTCGACCACTGAACCACATCCCCAGCCCTATTTTGTGTTTTATGTAGAGACAGGGTCTCACTGAGTTGCTTAGTGCCTCACCGATGCTGAGGCTGGCCTTGAACTCGCGATTCTCCTGTCTTAGCCTCCCTAAGTGCTGGGATTACAGGCTTGCACCACCTCACCCGGCTTTTGTTTTTATTTTATTTGTGTGTGTGTGTGTGTGTGTGTGTGTATTTCTTTTGCAAGATTGATCTGTATATTTAGGGTCTTTGGGACTTTTTATGAATTTTAGAATTTTTTTGTAGTTTGTAAAGAATGTCATTGGTATTTTGTTGGTGATTGCTTTGAATCTGTAGATCACTTTGAGTAGTAAGGACATTTTAATAATAGAAATTTTTCCAGTCTATGAACATGGGAGTTCTTCATATCTTTTGTTTTCTTTCATTTTTTCATCAATATTTTGTAATTATCATTGTAGAGGTTTTTCAATTCCCTGCTTAATTTTATTCCTTGGTATTTTTTGTGGTGGTAGCTAATGTAAATTGGGTTGCTTTCATGATATATCTATCAGCAAATTTATTACTGGTATATAGAAAACTACTGATTTTCACATGTTGATTTTATGTTTTGGTACCTCGCTGAATTCATTAATCAGTTTTAATAGCCTTTGGAGGAGTCTTTAGGTTTTTCTATATACAGACTCCTATCATCTGCAAATAAGGATAATTTTATTTCCTCCCTTCCTAGTTTTAGGCTTTTTATTTTTTCTTTTGCCTAATTGTTTTAGCTTAAATTTCTAGTATGATAATGAATAAGAACAGTGGGAGCGGATATACTTTTTTGTTCCTGACCTTAGAAGAAATGCTCTCAGCTCTTCATCATTCAGTATGATGTTGATCATGGGTTTGTCACATATAGTCTATTTGTGTTGATCTTTCTACACCTAATTTGTTCAGAGATTTTATCATGAAGTGCTGTTGAACTTTATCAAAACATTTTCTGAATTTACTGAAATTATTTATGGATAATATCCTTCATTCTGTTGAAGTAGTATACCACATATACTAATTTGAGCATATTGAACCATCCTTGAATCCCTGGGAATACAAGGGATTACAAGTTTGATGTAATTCCATTTGACAATTTTTGCTTTTGTGGCCTATGCTTTTGAGATCCTACCAGAAAATCTTTGCCTATACCAATATCTTGATTGTGGTAAATGATCATTTTGATGTGCTACCATATTTGATTTGTTGGCATTTTGTGGAGGAATTTGTATGTCTACGTTAATCAGGAATATTGGCCTACAGTTTCTCTCTCTCTCTCCCGTGTATGTGTGTTCTCGTCTGGTTTTAGTAATAGGGTAATGCTGGCCTCATAGAATTACTTTAAAAGAATTAATTAAAGGATTCCTTCCCTTTAATTCTATGGAATAGTTTTTCTTTTAATGGCATTAGTTCGTTTTTAAAAGTTTGGGTTTGAAGTTGACAAAATTATGCTATGTACATGCAGGAATATACCACAGTGCATTCCAATTTTATATATAACTATAATGGATCAATTAAAAATAAATAAGTAGAAGACCAATAGGATAAAAGAAGGGGATCAGGAGGAGGGAGGAAGGAAGGGAAAAACTAAGTACTGGGGATTGAAATGGAGCAAACTGTCATATGCATTTAAGTTTTGGGTATGGTTTGTTTGTTTGCTTTTTATTTTTCGTATTGGAGATTGAATATAGAGGCGCTTTACCACCAAGCCACATCCTCAGCCCTTTATATATTTTTTTTATTTTGAGATAATGTCTTGCTAAGTTGCTTAGGGCTTTGCTAAGTTGTTGAGGTTGACCTCAAGCTTGTGATCCTCCTGCCTCAGTCTCCCAGAGTCACTGGAATTATAGGCATATGCTACTATGTCCAGCTTGAACCATAAGTTTAAGGCCATCCTGGGCAATTTAGCAAGACTGGTCTCAAAATAAAAAATTTAAAATGGCTGGGGATATAGCTCGGTGGTTGAATGCCTCTGAGTTCAATCTCAGTACCACCAAAAAAAAAAAAAATTGGTAAAATTCAGCAGTGAAGTCACAAAGCCATCAAGTTCTGGGCTTTTCTTTGTGAGAAACTTTTTTGAACTATTGATTCAGTCTCATTACTTGCTATAGTTCCATTCCGACTTTTGATGTCCTTGTGGTTCAATTTTGGTGGCTCATGTGTGTCCAGAAATTAGACCAGTTCTTCCAGGTTTTCCAATTTGTAATAATGTTTCTTTGTATTTCTATGGTATCAGTTGTAATATCTCCTTTATCATCTTTAATTTTATTTATTTGTATTCTCTCTCTCTTTTTATTAGTCTAGCTAAAAGATAGTTGATTTTATTTATATTTTCAAAGTTGATAGTTGATTTTATTTATATTATAATTCTTTGTTTCATTGATCTTTCATACTATTGTTTATTTTATTTATTTCTGCTCTGATCTTTATTTTTTTCCTTCTACTCTTTTTTGAGTTGTTGTTGTCGTTCTTGCTTTTCTAAGTCCCTTGAGATGCATTGTTTGGTTGTTTATTTGAAATCTTTCTCATTGCTATAAACTTCCTTCTTTGTACTGCTTTTTGTTTCATCCCACAACAAATATTGTGGGATGATGGAGTGATATTCCATTTTCATTTGTTTTGAGAAATTTTTAAATTTCCCTGCTGACTTCCTTAAAGAAACTCTTTATTCAAAAGTGTGTTGTTCGATCTCCAGGCAGTGTCTAATTTCTGTTGTTTGCTTCTAGTTTTATTCCCTGTGATTAGAAAAAATACAGGATATGATTTGTTTAAATGTGCTAAGACTTGTTTTGTGGTTTAATATATGGTCTATTTCAGAGAAAGTCCCATGCACTGGTGAGAAGACTATGTATGCTTCAGCTGTTGTATAGAATGTTTTATAAATGTCGGTCATATCAATTTGATCTATAGTATAGTTTAACTCTCATGTTGCTTGGTTGATTTTTTTGGTCTGGTGATCTACCCATTGATAAAAGAGTGCTGTTGATATCCCCAATATTATTGTTCCAGAACATGTCTCTCCTGTTAAGTCCAATAGTGTTTGTTTTATGAAATTGGTTGCTCCAATATTAGGTGCCTATAGATTTACAATTGTATATTCTTTTTGAATTGATTCTTTGATCATTATATAGTGACCTTCATTGTCTCTTCCTATAGTTTTTGTCTTAAAGTCCATTTGGTTAAACATAAGTATAGCTACTGATGCTTGCCTTAGGTTTCCACTTGGTTTGAGCATCATTTTACATCCCTTCACTCTCAGTCTAGGTGTGTCTTGACTAATGAAGGGAGTTCTTATAGGCAGGCAGCATATTGTTAGATCTTGTCATTTTATCCAATGAATCTGTATCTTACAATAGAAAAATTTGTTCTATTTACATTCAGGGTAATAATTGACAGGTAAGGGCTTATTTCTGTCTTTTTACTGATTTTCTTCTAGTTGTTTTGAAAATTCTTTGTTCTTTTCTTCCTCTCTTATTTATCTTTGTGGTTTGATGGTTTCATTATTGATAAAATTTAATCCTTTTTAATTTCTTTTTTGTGTATTTCTCCTAGTGGAATTTATACTTTCACATGATAATCATGATGGTAGTTATCTTTATTTTATTTCTAGGTGTAGAACTCCCTTAAGCATCTTTTGTAAGGCTGCCTAGTTGTCATAAATTCCTTTGGTTTTTATTTGTCTTGAAAGGTATTTATTTATCTTTTATTTCTGAAGGATAGCCTTACTGGGTATAGTAATCTTGGTTGGTAGTTATTTTCTTTCAGGACTTAGATTATATTATTTCATTCCGCCTTGGCATGTAGGGTTTCTGCTGAAAATTCTGCTGTTAGTCTAATGCAATTGCCTCTAAATGTCACTGACTTGAACTTTTCTCTTGTAGATTTTTAAATTTTTCTTAAACTTGTACTTTTGATATTTGACTATAAAATGTTCTTGTGAAGATATTTTCCAATCATGTTTCTTTAGGGTCCTATAAGCTTCCTGCACATTAATATATAGAATTCTTTTGCTATTATTTAATTAAATAGGTTTCCTATGTCCTTAATTTTATTCTCTGCTCCTTCAGATATTCTGAATATGTATATGTTTGTTCAATTAATGGTGCCCCATAGGTTTTATTTATTTATCTATTTATTTTTGTTTGGTATATTCCAAAAGATCTATTTTCAAGTTTCAAGTTTATATATTATTTCTTCTGCCTAATCAAATCTATTTTTTATTTGATTTATTGAGATCTTTTACATTTTTATTTTTTACTTGATTTATTGAGCTCTTTCTTTGTTTCCAAGATTTCTATTTGGTTATTTTTCAAAATTTTAATTTCCTTGATGAATTTCTCCACTTTATTCTGCATTATCTGTCTAATTTAATTTATGTATTTATCTTCATTCTCTTGGACTCCTTGAGCTTTTTTATAATCACTTTTTAAACTATTTATCAGACTTTTTGTCCTTTTAAGTTTCTTTGGAATCTGTTGTTAGAGAGTAATTAGATTCTTTTGGAGGCATCGTGTTACCTTTATTCATATTATTTTTTTCCTACACTGAGATTTGTACATCTGATAGAAGAGATACCACTACCACTTTTATGAGGTGTCTTCTTGCCTTCCCCTGAAGATGTGTCTTGGGGTGTTGGTTTGCTATTCAATGTTGGCTTTTCTTCTAGCTGGGCACCATAATATATCCTTTCTATATGTTCATTAGCTGTGATTAATGACTTTGGGCACAGTGTATACCATGCCGGAGTTGGAGAGACCCATGGTCTGCAAGCCACACAAGAGTGAGGACACTAGCAGTTCAGACAGGTGTGGTGTATATAGCAGTAGGTATGATATGTTCACTGTCTGGGTACTCCTACAATGGGAGTGGTGGCCTCTGTTGGGTGAGGAGGGCTTCCTTGGGCATTGTTGATGTTCTCTCTCCTATTAACAGGGGCCTCAGGCACTGGATCACCCCACAGTGGTGAATGATCTGAAGCACTTGTCCTCTGACCAGTCAGTGGTGTAGGCCCAGATGCTGCACAGAAAGAGGCCCTGTTGGGAACCAGAGCATGCCCTTTGTGGTGCTCAAATCCAGTCCTGAGAGCAATGTATACTCAGAACAGGTGTGATACCAGGCAAACAAACCTCATAGGTGGAACAGAGAAGGAACTATGGTACTCCTCTCTGCCACTCTGGTGACACTAACTGCCTAAAAATGAGACCTAAGCTGGAACCAGGCCAAGTTCCTCCTCAGGCCACCTGTGACCATGTGCACTCAGGTGCACTTCAAGGCTTTCTTCTCCAACTCCTTCTGTTATAGTGCCTAGCTAGGAGACAGCAGGAGTGGGACTGGGCAGAACTGGGCAAAGTTGCTTTCAGTCCCCTCTAGCCATGCACGGCTGGGGGTAGGACAATAGCTGAAGCCACAGAGTTGCTCAAGGGTCCATAAACATATCTCTGTGAACAGACGGCAGCAGGAACCATGGTGCTCCCTTCCTTCCCTGTAAACAACAGGCACCTGAGCTCAGCATAGTGGGGAAGGGCTATAGAAACCAAATGGGCATCTGACTTCAGTCCTGGCACTGATGGAAGTACACGCATGGCTTGCCACACCCTTGATCTCAGGGGGCAAGCACTCTGATCTCCTCCTTGTTCACAAGCATGGCACCCTTCATTCCCCCCAGTGTGGCAAATCCCAGCCCATGCAATGCAGCACATCTAGTGGGCTAACTTCAGTCACTCTGCTGAACCAAGTTGACTTTGAGATGTAGCTATCTGTCTTCCTATCCCCACCACAAAGCCAGTCCAGTGGAATGATTGTGAGGTCCCAGAGATGGGAACATGCAGTGTTTTGTGATCCCTAAAGCAGTCCAAATTCAGATAATAGCTCGTTTCTCAAGACAGTTCTTGCCTACAGTACCCTAAGTATTTGCTGGGAGATGATGTAAGATTCTTTTCTAAATCAAGACTACTGTACAGATTTCAGGTTATTTATTTAAGTGAGCTGCAAGCCAGTGAAGACTGTGACATTTTCCAATAGCTAGAATTGATGGTATGCATGCTGATAGAGTTTTCTGGGACTCTATCTCTCAACTTATCTCCTTCAAATGAGAGATTCTTCCTCTCCCAGCTCTAGAGTTGAAGAGGCAGATGCTAGGGTATTTTGTTTCTCTTTCTATGATATTGTCCCAGGTCTCTGAATCCTACAAGGTTGCATTCTCATTCTTGCTGATTTCCAGTTTTCTCCATGGTCATTCAACTTCAAAATACATCCATACACCATTGAGTATCTCTATTCAGACATCTTAGATCCCAGGCTATTTCTCCATGTCTCTGGACATTTCACTTCTTACAAACAACATGATTTCTTTTACAAAACAAGAAAAAGAATCAAATTGAAATTTTAATGGAAACAAAGATTAAAAAGAGGTATAAAAACCAAGAGAAGTCAAGATAAATCAAGACTATTGGTCTACTTATTCTCTACCAGTAAGAGTGCAGAATGTCTGCTCTTGATGACTGGGCACATGCAGGCCACAGGAAAAGAAAAAGGCTATCAGTCAGTTTTCTGCTACAAAATGAAATAACTGATATAGGCTAATATTATAAAGACAAGCAGTTGATTTAGCTCACAATTTTGGAGGCTGAAATTCCAAAAAGTATGGAGCAGGCTCTGGTAAGGATCCCTCTTGACTGCATTACCTCATAGCAGATGGCAATGGCAGATGTATGTTTGTAGGAAAAAGATTATATCTCAGAACAGGAAGTCAGAGTGGTCCTAAAATGTCTTCTGAGAGCATCTCCCCAATTGACCTAAGGATGTCCTAGTAGGCCTTTCCTCTGAAAGATCCTACCAACTCCCAAACTGCCACCATGAGGACCAAGTCTCTGATATATGAGGGATATGACAAACCATATCCAAACCATAGCCATGAGGATGTTAAACAACTAAAGAGTTCTTCGAGGCTTACAGCTGCTAATCATTTAACCAGTTTTTCTGAGTATGCCAGGTACTCCTTTAATTAACATGTCCTGAACACATTTTATGTACAGAAGCTAGAGATAAGATTGTGAACAAACACAGAGTCCTTGCCCAAGTATAGGAGTAATAGTGCAAAATGTTCTGTTTTACTAGAATTTTTCATCTGAAAAATTTATTGTCGGGGCTGGGATTATGGTGCAGTGGTAGCGTGCTCGCCTAGCACGCATAAGGCACTGGGTTCGATCCTCAGCACCACATAAAAATAGAATAAAGATATTCTGTCACCTACAACTAAAAAATAAACATTTAAAAAAAAAATTATTGTCGATTCCCTTTCCCAATAGGCAAGAAACTTACCATAAGTCAGATTGGAAGAATGCTATAGAAGAACAAGTTTACATAACCACTGGCCAATAAGTTTAAGAAACAACTTTATGATAGAAACCATAATAATACACTGTAAAATCATGAAATAGGAACTCTAGATGTTCCAATACTACTCTATGCCTTAACCTAGGTGGTAGAATACAGTTTCTTCTTGTATTATTACTTTTTAAACTACACAAACACATTTCAAATACTCTGGAACATCATATGTATAGAAGACAACAGAAAGGTAAGTTATTTTTTGTTGATTCTTTTTAGAATCCATTTTGATATAATTATACATGCATGGAATATATCTTATTCTAGTTAGGATCCCATTCTTATGGATGTGCATGATAATGGGATTCACTGTGCTGTTCTCATATGGGAAAATTATGTTGATTCTTATTTTTGAGAAAAAGTTGACATTCCCATCATGTACCAACCGAATTTGTATATTGATTCTTCTTGACGGCATTGGGTTAGAGTTACTCATTTTTTCTCACTTTTCCCCACTATATTATTGTATTTCTCTCTATAATAATTCACTTAAGCAAACAAAGCATGACTTGACAACGTCTAACAGAAATCTTAAACAAAGAGCAAATATTTAGCTTTAAAATGAGTTGACAACATGAATCCTTTAGTGTTTATATACTGAGAATATTTTGCTTGCACTTATACAGTTATAAGAAAAATGGCAAGCACCTGGGAAAGTCTTAACTGCTTTTGTTTTCTTTGATGTTAGGGAAGATTTGTTAAGGAAAGCTTTGGGAAGAACAGAGTAGCTTCCCCTTGAGAGTGTTGAATGCAGGCCCCAAGAATATCACCAGAATTACCTGCTGACAAAACTGAGTCTACTGCTTAATGTAGTCAGAATACCCCTTTCCAGAACCTTCCTAGCACCTCAGAGGGAGAAGGGCAAAGTTGGGAGACATATTA
Organism: Geosciurus inauris; assembly: GCA_004024805.1. Taxonomy (NCBI): domain Eukaryota; kingdom Metazoa; phylum Chordata; class Mammalia; order Rodentia; family Sciuridae; genus Geosciurus; species Geosciurus inauris. The sequence continues at coordinate 56,182 of PVHX01000729.1, forward strand.
AGATTTTGAAGTCTGGTTTAAGATAGGTCTTTCAGTGCAAGGAGTTTAAAAAGCCTGGGGTATGTATCATGACGAAATAGAGTAGAATTCGTGGAAACAGCAAGGTGATAATTTTGAGGCAAGGCTTTCAAAATATTGAGAAATAAACTGTGATTTGATGCTTTCTATGAAAGAATTGATGAGTCTTTCAGGAAGTACCTGGAGTGAATATTTCATTGCATTTTTTTGTTTCTTCTGGGGGTAAAAATATCCCAGAACAGTAAAATTATGTCAATAAAGACAGTGGAATACTGAAGTCATGTTAACAACTGTGGGCACCATGCTGCATGGCTGGATTCCACCCTCAGTGAAGACAGTCAGACAGCAGGACAGATGCACCATCATTTCACCCACGTGTCATTTAGCTGGCACCCTAGTAGACTGAGTCACCAAAGGTGAGGGAGGTCAAAATCACCTTGTCACTGGGAGGCATTGGCATTTTGAAATTATACCCCCTCTCTGGGGCTCCGTCGGGCGCTCATTTCAATGAAATATGAGGGCTGTGCCTCTTCTTGGTGCTTTCATTCTCTGACTAGAAAGGTGGGAGATGGCAGCAGGCAAGAGCAAGGTAGGTTTAAATCCCACCTTGACCACGTAGTGGTAGTAGTGTGACCCGTGTCAGTTACTTTACGTGTCAATATCCTAGATTTTTATTTTTTTTAACAAGAGGAAAAATAATATCTATCTTGCTGCTGTATCTAAAAGCACTGTAACTAACAATAATTTCTTAAATATTTGTGGTTATTTGTGTTAGTATTATCATCATTATCACTCTATGGGCCCACTAAAAATATATTGGCCAGGGCCAGAGAATATCAGCCTGCATATCAGTTAACCTGGTATGTCCTCCTACACATTGTTTATAGAAAAACTGTAAAGCATACGGCCAAGAATACCTAAGGGTTAATGTGATTAAGAAGCATACTAGAATAAAATATTAAGGTCACTCATTTAAATTACTTAATTTTTTTTAGCTTTATTTTATTTATTTACTTTATGTGGTGCTGAGGATCAAACCCAGTGCCTCATGCACGGGAGGCAAGCGCTCTACCACTGAGCTGCAATCCCAGCCCCTAAATTACTTAATTTTATGAAACATCCAAAACAATTTCAAGAAAGATGTTTTAGAGAAAGGTTTGGGACTTACATGTAGGCATGTTATTGTTGTGTGTTGAAATGTGATGATTTTACTCATTTGATCTTTCTCTTTCTTCCCTTCCTTCCTTTCTTCCTTCCTCCCTCATAAAAATAAGGTTGATTCCATCTGGTCTGAACTGAGGGAGTTTGAGACTGAATTTGGTCAGTTTAAGTTCTTTCCTCATTCTGCACCTGCCACCCCTCTAAGTCCAGCCAGCAACCACATCTATGTTTGCTAACTTGTGCAGTCCCTGAAACTTTGTCACTGCACTACAAGTGGCTGACAGGGCAGCAAGAGACACTGACTAACATCACAATGCAACATTCTGGCCTCGCTTGTTCTGAAGATCAGTCTGCATAGGATAGTCGTGGAAAAAGAGAATGAGGGTTAAATTTGAAAAGCATATCATGGTTTAGGGAGATTCAGCTCCCTGAAATAGCTACATGTTAAGAGATGTTTCTGCTTATGTAACATAAGCATCCTAACCTTGTGTCTTTATGGTTGGGTCCAGAGACTGGATTTCTGTGCTTAGGTTAATCAACAAATCATTCTCACCATTAAAATCCAAAATCCAAATCAAGTGTCCAAAGCTGAAACACAAATCAAGTGTCCAAAGCTGATTCTTTGTGTCTGTGATTATTCTTCGTTCTCATAGATACATTGAAAAAAAAGAGCAAAACAAATATGCAGATATGATTTTTTATAAACTATGAAGATAGTTGATATAAAACTTGGCAAGGTGACTTAATTATGCCATTATAGAATATTGGCAAGTGTTTGGTTAAATCCTTCACTTAAACCAGAAATGACCTCCATAGTATTACCACCCTACATTGGTTGAACATTTTTTTTCTAGTTTTAGTAAACTCACCCCTTTGCAAGCAGCTATTGCCCTTATTAGCCAGAGTTAGAAAGTTCTTCCTGACACTAAGACAGAATCTGTGCTGGTCAACTTCTATCCCTACTCCTGTCTCTGCTCCTTTGAACAGTACAGAACACATATAATCTGTCCCTAACTTGGCTTCTACTGCAAAATTTATTCCAAATATAATTATTAAATATTTCATGCCAAAATGAAAGAAGCTAGGATAATAATGTAATAATGGTCTCTGACCTCATAGGTTTTAGAGGTTCCTATGTTGATCCCCTTCTTCCTCAAGCTTAACATCACTATTTCCTCTGTATCCCATCTCCCTACCATACAACATAATTTTTACTCTCAAGTCAAACATTCAGAACAAAAACCTTACCACTGGGCACATTTCTCAAGCTGTGATTTCACTAATGGAAAATACAGTGGCATTATTAACCAACTTATCTTTTCATCTATATTAGCAGTGAAAGCAGACCTCATGCATGGTTGAGTACCCAATAAATATTTATGAAAGACTCTAAATACTTCAGTTTTTCTGATGTGGTCTCAGTGTTTTAAATTCTTCCATTAACTTCTCATGTGTGGATGCAACCATAGCCTATACATGATTAAAACAAATGTTTGAGGAATAAATAATAAATCACACATGACTTAGAAGTTGGTTATTTTAAAGAAATTAAATCCACCTTACAGGATTCCAGTAAAATATTTACATGAAAGTAAGTTTTCTACCACCATAAAGCGAGATGTTAAACCTAAATGGCTAATGTTTTTGAGTAAAATGCTTGAAGATATCCCTGCCCGAGTACATCATTCATGAGAGATTTTCCTACTATCTACTGACTGCACACAGTTTCATTGGACTGTAATTAGGTAAAAATATTTCCAAAAATGCTTGCTTCTCATTTAGGATCTAGGTTTTAGGAAGTGCTATGCTAATGTTATCTCTTAACCTTCAGAACCCACTCCCTTAGACTATGCACATGAGCAGTATTGAACCTAGATTACTTCCCATGCAGTATTCTCCATGTTTATGTATGTCTCAAAAACTAATCCTCAAAGAAGACAGAGACTTCCAAAATAAAGCAGTTTCCAGTCCTTCATTTTACTGTGACCTGCAATTAAAGGTAGAGAAGTGTCAAAAAGATCATTGCTATGGTAATCTGATTCTTGTTTATTGGTCTAACCAAAAGACTCTTCCATTCTGTTTCCTATCCTGGCTTATTAATCACTTATGTTCAATTTAATCCTTTTTATATTTCCCAAACAATAGTATTTTTGTAGTGAGTCTTAACGTTTATAAACAATAATTATGCTTGAAGTTCTATGGGAGTTTTAAACAGCATGTTAATTCTTCTCTACAAATCATTTACAATATTGGCAGAATCAGAAACAGCTCATCCACCAGGATACTGCAAATATCTCTTAGTCAGTTGAATTGATTATGTGTTCTTATGTGGAGATATTTGAACAATTAACTTCAACACCATACAACCAATCCATCTGTTACTGACTCTATCAAAGCCTGGGATCCGGGGTCACTGATAAGATGCTCTCAATTAAATGGACTGGTCAAATTAAAGTCCACTCATGTAATGCAAAAATGTGTGATCTATGCTGAAATGATACATTTTCAAAATCCAGAAATGAGAAAAAGACAACGAACAAAATGGGTCTTTGTACTGAGGGTCTGTCCTCTCTAAGGATTAATGTTTGCAATATGATTAAGGACATGAAATACAGCATGGAAGGAATTCCAGGTCCAATAGCATGGCCAGGAGCCTGGCCAGCAGTGAACTCACACCTGCTAGACATTAACAATTAAAATTACAATTATAATTTTTGGAAGCCATTTATCAAAAAGACAAAGTGTTTATAATACTTTTGAGTTATGAAAAAGATATGTCAGTAAAAAGAAACTTTTTAAAAACATGTCTTTTAAAACTGATGAATGGCTTTTGTTTCCCACACTCAAAAGTTGATTATTGTGAACTAGGTTAAGCCAAAGAACTTATTATTCTGCGTTTGATTTTATAGACACTCCCTGTTCTCTCAGAGTAATATTTTAAATGAGGTTGTGTTACCACACCTCCAAAATATCACTTTCATTTGAGACATAATACAAAACAGCTCCTCCTTTCTTAGCCCTAACTCAATTCTCTTAAATTCACTTTCTACGTAATTACTCCTTGTCACAATTCAGTACTGTTACGTAAGAAGAGGAAAGACATAATTTCTAATAAACTTGAATTTAGACAGTTATGCTTTGCTTTTAAAGCAGCCTGTCTATGCTACAAAAAACCTTAGGTAGAGTCAAGCAGAGAGCAATGCACATCAATATTGGGTTCATGGAAATTTAGGATATCCTTGGACAGGATGAAAACCAAGGAGACTCAGGTTATGTGCACATTTTCCTATTGACTCTGAACCAGGATTCAACCTCACATGCATAGCTGGAACAGCCTCTTTGTGGAAGAAAGGAGCAAGTTCAAATTTCTCATTAATTATGAAAATAAGTTTTGAAGTCATCTGTGTCATCCCCTTATTTTGCCATAGGCAGAACTGAAGCCCATGGAGGTAAAATGACTTGTCTCAGGTCTCACGGCTGACTAGAACAGATTGGGACTAAGACCCAGTCTCACTCTTCCAGTCTAACACATTTTCCACTAGTTACCAAGTAAAGACAATTACTCTTAGCAAATAATGTAGTGTGAAGTTTCTTTCCTAAAGCAAAGGTGGACCAGAAGCATAGAAGGTCTTTATGAGCTACAGACAGCACCTCCTGACTCAGCCCCACACTGTCCCTGAGCTCATCAATCCTACTGCAGACACATTTTCTTTTTTTTTTTTTTTTTTTTAATTTTTTTTTTTTTAGTTGTTGATGGACACAATGTCTTTATTTTATTGCTTTGTATGTGGTGCTGAGGATCGAACCTAGGGCCTCACGCATGCCAGGCAAGCGCTCTACCGCTGAGCTACAATCCCAGCCCCACTGCAGACACATTTTCTAACACCACTGCAGGAGGTCCTTTGGAAGGGGCCCAAAATAGAGAGTAAATATGGTGTGTTCAAGTTTCTTCAAGCCAAGGATTAGGCCTTCTCTTTTGGTTGCACAAAGAGGGCCTGGAACCCTAATGCATGATGGTTGATGCTTACTCCATGCTCTGTAAACATTAAATGTTGACCAGAGTTTTTGGCATGTTATGCTCTTTTATTATCACATGTTCTAATCCTGAAGTCAGGCTACCATGAAAGGTGACTTTAAGAGGGGTGGAATGGAACTGAATTCCTCTGGCCCAGAATAGAGTTTTCTCACTTTCTCAGTTCTGCTAAGAACGCTGTCAAGCTATTTTGTAAAATTGGAAGTTGATGATACAATGAAACCATTTCCATAAAAACCTCCCACAATGTGGTAAGTGCAGACCTAGCCCTATTGTTACATGCCCTGGACCCATCTAGGACCAGGTCTCAGCCCAAATACTTGCTATTATGACCTTTGTTAGGAAAATGACTAAATTTCCCAGCTTCAAGATTGAGTTACATATGAAATGGGGATGATAATGACAATCTTTTTAAATTGTTGAGGAAGGTAATGTGCCTAAAACATTCATCACAGGCCTCCAACAAAATGCTCAGCAAATGGCATCTCTATGAAGCAATCTCTCTCTCTGGAGCAATTTATCACAGTGTCAAAGAACATGGCCATGGCAGTCAGAATAGATGTAGTCAAATCACCTTGGGCAAATAACATAGGCACTTTAAGCCTCAGTTCACTCATCTATAAAATTGGGGAAATTATACTGTATAGCTTTTTTGTTTTATTTTATAATTAATTAGGATAAGTGATACCTAGTACCTAAAAAAATAGTCACCAAATAGTAATTTTGTCATTGCTGTATCATTAAATCTTCATGAGTCCTATTACATAGATAAAGTTTTCCTATCTTACACATAAGAAAATTTAAGCTCAGAGAGTATGAGAAACTTGCCCAAGTTCCAAGTTCTTAAGTGGCAGGCCTAAGATTTGATTCAGGCCCTAAATTACCTTCAAAATCTACATCTTTTCCAATATGCCAGTTCTCTCTCCTTTCATCTCTTCTACTTGTTTATAAGGAACATGCCAATCAGGCTTCTCTTTCTTTATCCCTGTCATATTTCTTTCAGGCATAATAGAAACATCTGGGAGGAACTAATAGTATTTGAAAATTTCAGAGGAAATTTGAGCTTCTTACATCATTATTTAAATTGAAATATTTATCTAAAATTCTAAATTCTCCCCATTTTTTCAATTAATGTGATGCATGTTGACGGTTGTCAAAAGCTCTGGGTTTGGTTAAACCCATCTCCAAATTTCTCCTTTTTCTATCATAAAACATATTCATATTATGAAAACAATAATGGTTATAAGAATATTTTAGTAATAAGTTAAGCCAAGTACATTTAAATTAAGCACATTTAAATAATTTCTAGTAAACCTAAGACAAATGTGCAAATTTAAAAAATCATCAAAAATTCACTAGTATAATAGAATATAATATTATTTTTACTATGAAACAAGCCCCATTTTACAATGAGGAGCATTTCTTGTGGTAACATTAAGCAATGATTTTTAGCATTTTGTTTTTCCTTTCACAGAAGCAGAGGGAAGAGGTAAAGGTTTAGAAGACAATTCTAAGGCCAAATCCTGACCCTACCAATTATTAGCTGTGATCTTGGGAAAAATTAATTATTATTTCTAATTCTCATTTTCTTTGCAATATTAGAGTAATAAAGTCATTTATATTATACAGTTTATGTAACAATTAAATAAGTTGGTTCTTACAAAGTACAAAGTGTTTGTATTAAATACACAATAGCTAATGTTTTCATTATCATGCCATGTACCCCAAACCTTTCAAAGTCTCCTTCATTATACAATATGGGATGCAATTCCATGATCTAAAGCACATATACATGTCACCAAACTAATCATTTAATCATTTACCTGAGTTTTTTTCTTCTACTGTATACCATGTTTTTGGTAGCATAAACAAAGAAAAACTCATGGACTATGGAGAGTGTTAGAGTATTTGTATCAATATAGCACCAAAACTGTTACTCAATTTGATGAATTTGATCGTCTGAATGATAAGTTCATTTCAAAACCAAATTAGTAGTAAACTTAGTAGTAAAACGTCGTCTCTACAATCCTGTGGTCACTACGACTGAAAAAAGCCACAGGTGTTTTGTTTTGTTTTATAATCTCATACCTGAAGTAGAAACTCTTTTGGTTCTCTTTTTGACAGATCTGGGGATTAAAACATGTTGAATTTACTGTCACTTATGTGGAGTATATCAAATTCTGCATAATAGATGAAACCATCACCAAAATTCACCCATGCCTAAGTATATCATGGGTTGTAATTTTACTTTGCAATGCATCAATTTATTCCCACCTGTCTCCTGGGGGACTATGTAGGGCAGTCAGTGTAATAACTGGGATCACCATACATGGGGAGATGGACAGGAATAACAACAATCTCTGCCTGTGCAGAACTGATCCAGGGAGTCCAGATCCCTCTTTCCTGGGAGGATGGAAGCGCAAGGGCAGCCTCCCTGCCTGCGTCCCTAGGGCTGATGGCTCCTGAAGGCAGTGCAGGAGCTCTGTCTCACACATGGGAGCAAGGCAGAGCAGGCAGTGCTGGTAGCAATCCTACATTTCATTTTACTTTTATTGATTGATGTTATTTTTGCAGTGCTGGGGATCTAACCCTGGGCCTTGGGCATGCTAGGCAAGCAGTCTACCACTGAGCTACATTCCCAACACCTCTCACTCTACTTTTTAAACATCTTCTCTCTATTTTCATCACCACCTTTTAGACCCTGGTGCCAGCAATGTATTCTACACACTGTCCTTAGCATTAAAATGTAAATACAGCTGGGCGCAGTGGCGCATGGCTATAATCCCAGCACTTTGGGAGGCTGAGACAGGAGAATCCCAAGTTCTAAGCCAGCCTCAGCAATGGTGAGGCTCTAAGCAACTCAGTGAGATCCTGTCTCTAAATAAAACACAAAATAGGGCTGGGGTTGTGGCTCAGTGGTTGAGTGCTCCTGAGTTCAATCCCTGGTACCAAAAAAATAAATGTAAATACTATCAGATCACCCTCTGCCTTCAACCCCTGGGTAGCTGCCTCTGACTCTTAGGGTAAAAGTCAAAATTCCCCAAGTGTCCCCCAGCTCTTCCTCCCCTGAAGCCTGCATACCTGCAGAGCTCCGCTACACTGTAAGACATAGGAGCAGGGCCCGATGTCTAGGTCCTCACCTAGCATCCGCAGCACATTCACTCTGCCCAGAATGTTTTCCTTGCCCTCAACCAGCCAGCTACCACCAGCCTCAATGTAACCATTTTTACTTCCATTAAAAAATTTCCTGATTCCCCCGAACCAGGTTAGGCTTACCTTTAACAAACTATAGCTCTTCTTATCTTGATGTCCATAGCCCAATCTAATTCTTACTTATTTTATTTTTGAAACTCTTATCGCAAGTGCAATTAATAAGTTAGGCAAGCAATGTTAATTATCTGTTTCCCCCACCAGAAGGTAAGTACCATGATGGTCTCTGCTCACCTCTCTATTCTTAGCACCTGGTGTTCAATAGCACAGTAGGATAATTATGATTGACAACAACTCATTGTGTTTCAAAATAGATAGTAGAGAGGATTTTAAATATTCCCAGCCCCCCCAAAAGATAAATGTTTGAAGTGGGAGATGTGACAATTACTCTGATCTAATCAATGCACATTTCATACATATATTGAAATGTCACATTGTATCCTACAAATAGGCACAATTATTGTGTGTCAATTTAAAAGATTTTTTTAAAATTAAAACAACAAAAATATGTTGTACACCTTCAATATATACATTTTTTGTCAATTATACCTCCATAAAACTGCTTTTTGGTTCAGTACCCTGCACATGACTTCCTTCCATGAAGTCATGAACATACTGAGTAGACAAGGAATTCATGAAGGCTTGAGAGATGAGCACTGTGTTCCAGGAGGAGCTTCCATCTGACTGGTGCTCTCTCAGACTCAGCAGGTATGGACCTAATTCCTGGGGAAGGTTGCAGAGAGAACCCTCCCTGCGTCACAATCCAGTGGTAGCACCTGAAGAATGGGAGCTATGAGATTTGATACTCAGGCCATCCTCAGGGTTTTTCTGATGGATTCTGTCCAGGCTGCTCCACTATGGTGTCATGTGTATAAGCATCCTTCTACCTCACCAGGAGATCCTTATTTCTCCTGAGACTAGGTAAGACCATGCAAGATGCATTTTTTCCACCTAGCTCAGCTTTGCACATAGTAGGTACCTAAAAATGTTTGATAAATATATAACAAAATACAGACAATTGTTTTCTTCTGTTCCCTTGTAAGGATATAAAAGCATTTTACCTCTTGGCCCTGAACTATTCATGCTCTGGTTTCCCCATTACTAACCCCGTTAGTTTCCCTTTCAAGTTGGGCATTCAACAGACCCACTCCCTTCCTTCCATTGATTCAGCTACAATGTTTCTGACCCACTTTTAAGGGCTTGAGAAGAAACAGAAAGTTTATAAAACTACAATTATAAATGTCAGGGCTTTCCTTGAAATCTCCTTGAATGTAAATTTCTATTTATTTAATAAACTTATTAAATATAAATTTCAAAATTTTTATTTCAAGACAACTCATTTATAACCATTCTATCTTGTATTAATATTTATTTTTTAATTCAGTCAGAGACACTCCTTTCTCAGTTAAGTCACCTAATTACATGAAAGAATCATAAAACCAATAGAAATTCAATACATATTAAGAAAGAAATTCAGGCTAAAACATAGTGTCTCCTGCCTATTTAAACACCCATAATAACTGTGATGATAGACAGTATTTAAATGGGGTTGTATAAATCAAAAGAAATACGTGCAGTCTCAGCAAATCATTATGAAGTCATGTCTAAAAACAAAACAAAATTGCATTTTAAGCTTCACTTACCATCTTGTGTTTGATAGAAAAAAATTAGCTTCTCAACTCAGCAAAACTCTTGAACAGCCATTTTCCAAAATGAAGAAAGAAAAGTGAACTGAGTGTGGAAGAAAAAATGCAAAAGTAAAATTAAAGGATGAAATAACAAATCACGTGTCAATATGCACCCACATGAGCATGCACACACACTCACAAGCACTCCTCTCCAGTATCCCAGAGTTGGTGGGTAAGATCTGATCCCAACGCCCACATAGCAGATTTACCAAGCAGCCAGCCTACTTTCTGATGGAATCCAGTAGAAATCCTGGATCCAGCTTGCTTTCTGTTTTATTCATTTAAACTATGGCAGACCTCAAAAGGAGCCCAAAAACTCTGAAATGCCTGAACTTCAACTGAAAGGCAGGATGAACTTTTTTCCCACAAAGATCAAGGAAACTGAAAGAACCTTTTACATAACTGGGTTCAAGTCCGGCTTATTCTCAAGTTCATCCTGCTGCCTGGGCTGGCATTCTGCAGGCAGACTTTCCTCACAGGCCACATTGTCATACACGGAAGAGGCCACACCTGGGGTGGAGTAGGGAGACGTATGACATAAAGGGGACCACCAACCTACTCAAGGTGACACTCTGTACTGATAATTCATGGCATAGCCCTTCGTATCAGCTCGTGGCTTAACAAGACTCCTATTGCAGCATGAACATTTCAATAACATATGCAGAGAACACAAGGCTTTCATTGGGAAAAGCAGTTATCATCGATAGGGAAGCTCTACCAATAGAGAAATAATGTATCTGTCAAATGGAAACTACTGCCTGTTAACAGGAGCTCTTTGGGCATCTCTGCTATTTCAGGCTCGGAAATGATGACCAGAGAGGAGTTTAAAAAAAAAAAGGAAAAGCTTACAGAGTCCTTAGTAGGTACAAATGAAATGCTTTATGTACATATTCCAGGTAAGGTCATCACTACCCTATATGGTAGATTTACAGCAGGCCTGTGTAACTAAGGAGGAAACTGAGTCTCAGTTAGGTAACTTATCCCAATTCACCCATAGAACAGTGCCTGGTGCAAGATAAACATTCAAATACTTGCAGAAAGGAAAACAAAAAGTGAGAAGTAGGGGAGATCCAATAAAGATATCAATATTATCATCAAAATGAACAAGGGAAGGCTAATCTAGAGCAAGGGCAGCAGGTAGAACAGATTCATAAGATGTTTGAAGAAATGACATCAGAACATTAATGAAAACAAATACATTTTCATCACTTCCATGCACCAGGCACTGTTGAAGTATTTTATTAATGCCTATTAAATTTGGTTATTGAATCCTATTAGCTGATTTTTACTTATTATTTTAGTGTTTAATCCTTATAGCAACCTCATTTCACAGATAAAGTGTCTTAGGTCAGGTTCATCATGAGCAGAGACTCAGATGGGCTTTCTTGTGCAAAGGGTTTATTGAGGAAATGGGAGATACAGGGTATCCTATAAGAATTCTGGGTCATGACTGGCACCATAGATTGAACCAATTGAGGTATGGGGGCTCAGCATTTGTAGCCCATATGATTCAGTCATCAGTTGCAGGCAGGAGCTAGAATTTGGGCAGTTCCTTAGATATGGGGCAGCTATAAACTGTTAGCCAATGCTTATTATTATCATCATCATCATCAACACTGGCTTGGGTACACCTACCTGGAATAGGGGATCCAGAAGAGGCATCAGCAGGGATTACCCTCCTATTGTGCCTAAAGTCACATAGCTAGTGCCATTGCCCTCAGGTTTGATGGCCAAGGGATGCTACTTTTGCTAACCTTATCTCTATTGAGTCAGAATTGTTGGATAAATTGATTGTTCAGGCTTTGTGGCACCTGTCCAAGTGGGATGAGATGTTAGGAGCAGATAACAGAGGCCATGGACTTCACTAGGGATGCCAGGAAATCCATCCTCCAGGCAATCATGGCCAAGCATATGGAAGAAGCCAGTATGTTCTTCCTAAAATAGAGATCTAATCCTACTAATCCTGCTAGGAAACACATCAACCCTCCACACTGCCTATAGAACAACGTCTTTACTTCTTAAAAGAGATTCCAAAAGTCTCAAAAATCTAACTGCAGATCCCTGCCCACCTGACCTGGGCACACATCCACACAGTTTAAATCCTGCCACATTGAACTACTCACCAGACATTGAACATGCCACGCCTTTCCTCATACTGCCCCTTCTGAGTGTGAGACCCTCTCTCAGTACCTCCTTTCACATTCACCTCCTCTCTGCCACTACAGTCTACCTACACTCTCATGCCACCTCTTCCCTCATGGCAGCTTTCCTCACTCTCCTCGAGGAATTCATAATCCTCTTTGTTTAACATTCCCTGAGTGATTTCTGTGAGTACCTCCTACACACCTACCACAGTCTGACTTCTTCTACAGTAATGCATTTTCTCACTAGATGGCTCAATTATTTTTTTTAAAGATTTTTTTTTTAGTTGTAGATGAACACAATGTCTTTATTTTATTGCTTTGTATGTGGTGCTGAGGATCGAACCCAGGGCCTCACGCATGCGAGGCAAGCGCTCTACCGCTGAGCTACAATCCCAGCCCTCTAGATGGTTCAATTATTGAAAGCAGTAAAAGAATGATAATTCTTTTAAGTTGCAAATAACAAAAACCCAACTAAGACTAGCTTGAGCTAAAAAGGGACAGGGAAGTCTAAGATGAGAAGTTGGTTTCAGACATGGCTGAATTCAAAATTCACATGCTATTAGGATTCCCTGTGTGCTTTGGCTCTATCCACATGCCAATAAATATGGCCACGGCAGCTTTGGGTTTATCGTTCTCGTTTGCTCAGTTTCTAGTGAAAGAGGCAAGCCTTCTCCCAGCAACCACATGAGTCTTCATAACTCGTGGTTCCAAATAGAGAGTAAAATTCTCTCCCCAGAGCCCTTACACATTCATAGAAAGGCCCTATTGGCCCTGTATCCATCACTGTCCACTCCTAACCTGTCCTTGGGTCCAGAGCACAGGTATCTTGATTGGTTGGCTTGGGTCACGTGATCACCTCCACTTGGTTATCTCCTTACCCAAGTCCCATCAATGGATTATGAAAGAGGGGAAAAGGTACTGCTAACAGCGCATAGAGAAGAGGTAATAGATATGCACAATCTATTGACACCCACTCCAGCTATCAATATTATTACCCCTGTAAAAGAAGAGAGTTTGGGAAATCACCCAGAGCAAGTGAAAAGGGATGAATGGGAATGAGCAAATGGAGGGTAGGGTAATGTGGAAGGACCCACTGATAAGCATGACCAACTGGCAGCCTTGCAGGAAACTAGGGGATTAAGACTGAGGTCTGTAGGTCAGTGTGCCTGGGACATTCTTGTTCTGCAGAGGAGCAATATAAAAGCTCAGTCATATTGTAAAACAAATATTCTTACTTTGCAAGCCTTCTACTAAAGGAATCTCATAAAACTTTATAGCTATGGGAAGAAAAGTCCAGAGGGTCTTTGGCTTTAGCAAACATTAAAAATATATTCTTTAATCGTTTAGGAACCTAAAAAAAATGACCAGGGCTCAAAAAGCATATTTAAAAAGATGAAAAATTAACAAACAAAAATTTCAATGCAATCCATTCACTAAATACCAAAATACTAGTGATTTTGTATCATGGTTTACTTTTTTTATTGTTGTTTTGCTGTTTTATTTTTTAAGAATTCTTGTTCTTCTTCCCAAGTTTGAAGCAGTTTTGCCTTTGTCTTCATGCAGATTTGCATGTAAACAATGTTTTCAGTCACGTTGGAACATGGTCACAGAAAAGGCAAAGCTGAGCCTTTGTACACAAAACTGATGCTGGTGACTCGCCCTCAACAGGCCAGAGGCTCACAGCTGCTTTCTGAGGAGCAAATAACCAGCCCAGCTCCACAGGACCAAGGAAGCTCGTTCTTGACATCCACCAGCTAGGAGAGGCTATTCTCATCACTGACATAATTGGCTGTTATGGGGATTTCACTTGCAATTTGGGCCTTGCCACCTCTATTATACAAATTTATAAATGCTGCCCTGTGTGAGTTAATTCACCTTGCTGCCCTCTGATGGAGAGTCACCATCTGACCAAGTAATGGCCAGCACCAGTCACAGTACAAGCAGTAACTTTTAATCTTTATCAACATCCCCAAAACCAGCCAAAATGGTTTCTAAGATCCCCTTCCAACCACACTGCTGTCTTTAAACTCTCTTTTTGGAGGAATTCTAGAGTTGGAAGGGTGTTTTTATTTTTCTTTCTTTCTTTCTTTCTTCTTTCTTTTTTGCTTTCTTTCCTTTCTTTTTTTCAAAATTCTTGGAAGGGATTCAGTTCCACTCTGCCTGTTACTATATTTTGAAGTCACAGTCTTTGTGATTACAGCCTTGTAAAGAAGTAGAGTTTAAGAACATTTTAGTTGCATAGTTATTCTTTAGAATAATTCAAATATCTCTCACAAAAGATTCTTACTAGAATGAGCATTTCTCTAGTTTCTTTCTAGAAAGTCATCTTCACTTTAAAGAATGACTTTCCCATCTCAGCCTCATTTTCTTTGATTCCATATCCAAAAACTCAGCAGTGGCTCTCAAACTTTAGTGTACACCAAAATTCTCCAGAGAATGTGTTTAAAAAATCGAATTTAGCAGGTTTGGGACTCATCTATAGTCTGTCATTTCAGCAATCAGCCTAGGTGATTGTGATGCTGGTGGCAAAATCTGGTCGCACTTGGAGAAACTCAGGCTGATGGAGCATTTAGGGCTCAGCAGCCAGAGAGTTCTGAGCAAGGTTCTGTCTTGGCCTCTACCCGACTGAGTTCATTCAGCTAATTACTTAACCAATGCATGCCCTAGTTTTCCCTTCTGTAAGAAAGACACATTGGCAATCCCCGTCTCACAAGGTTATTAGGTGGAATCCATGAAATAATAAAATCAATCAAGCATCGTGCAAAGTGACCTATAAACTGTCATTACATTTTACTATTAGAAGAGAATGGCAAATAGTAGGTATTAATAAATGTTTGCAGAAAGTTGTATGAATGAAAATTACATTACTAGAGATAGCTTTCCTGGTAGATAAAATGGTTGCCTAAGTTTCCATTTCGACAAAGCATCAAAAGTCTGCACCTGGAGTCTGGAGGTGTGTGGCTGCTCAAAGGAAAAGAGACTGGACTGCGCAAAGACACTACCAGCTTTAGAACCAAGGAAGACTCATCCCAAATGCTTCAAAACCTCAGTACTTGGCAAAGGATTTTGGACAAAATGTGCAAATACAGTTTGTAATGCTATGCTTTAATCGGTTAACACTAAACTGCAGTAGAAAGGAGGGCTAACGCAGAATTTTTATATGCAAATAGAAATTATAAGGAGGCATGATACCACTCATATTAGTAAGAGATAATGAATCAAATTTAAAAAATAAGATTCCCCTGGAGCCTTACTGGGAATGTCATTGGGAGTAGTGAGGCATTAATGAAAATAATGATTAGTAAATAATGATAATTATAAATGGGCTCAAAAAGCACATGACACTAATTTGGGGTTATGCATGTCAGATTCTCATCAGTTCCCAGCCTGATTTTCTTAAACACTTTGGGATTGTTATTTTTCAATAAATATTTTCACTCTTTTCCATAAGTGACTTATAATTTATTCTGGCTCTTATTTATAATTACCATTTATCAAGCACTTACTGTGTAATATGTTTAGTATTTTAATTATAATTCCAAACAACTCTGCAAAATAGGTTGTCACTATCTCTATTTCATAAAATATGAATGGAACTCAAGGGTTGCCAGACCAATGTGACCAGAGGGGATGGAGATGTGATTGGGACTCCGCTGTCTCCCAAGACATCCTTCCATTACAGCCACTGCCCCTTAGTGATGATTAGTGACTGTCCTTACCGAACCAGCTGAAATGGGCCACTGACCTCTGCGCTACAGCTGGCCTGCCCCACACCGTGGCATTTCTCCATGGAACCCTGAGTTTTTGCTCTGTCACCTATGATGATGAATTGAAATAGACAGTAGCCCAGTTTATACATGGCTTTGGGCAAATTACTTAATCCAATTGTTCTGAAGTATGTCTAGTGACCCAAAAGATTTGGACAACAGGAGACTTACATCTGAGGCCATTGTTTCATATTTATATTATGAAATATAATAAAAAGGAATATGAGAAAAAGATTTGGACAGGATAGTTCATTGATAAGAACAACATTAATCATGAGAAGGGTTAATATATATTAAATATTTATGTATTAGGCATTAGGCTAAGCACTTTACATGCAATATCTTACTTAATTCACCCTATGCTATGGTAAGGTATGAGCTCTATCAAGATAAGTTCACAAGACTCAAAAACTTTAAGGGATATGACCAATGATTCACAACCTGAAAGTGACCAAGCCAGCATTAGAACCTAGAACAAGGGGATTCATGGCTTTATAGGCAAGGCAGATAACACAAATAAGTAAAACAGGCCAGGAAAGGACCTTAACGAATACCAGAGTACATGTATATTTTCAGAGATGGCAACTCAGTTCAAGTATTTTTAGACTGCAGGAATGCAGACCTAGGCCTTCTGATTTTTTTCAGGTTAAGAATCTGAGTGTTTTTGATGTGAAATCTCCTTATTTTAAAAAATGACATTTCTTTATTTCTAATCTTTTTATTTAAACATTTTCAGGGCCCAGTGAACACATCTGTGGGCAGTGTGGCCCTGGGCTTCTTAGATGATCTATAGCCCATGCTATTATACCTCAGGCTATGAGAGCTCCATCATCTCCTCAGGTGATAACTGCAAATAGTTATTTCTAGGTTTGGCATTCTTAGATCTACACCTGCCTTCTCCTCCGTTTTTACAGCTACTGAAACCAGCAAAGTAGAAGCTAGGCAAAACTGGCAAAGACAGAGTTTCAGTGCTTAGCTTCAGTAAGTGGAACACCATTCCCAGCTCTCTCTTCCCAAAAGCAAACTTCCACTGCACTGGCCTCAAGACTTTAAATAGTGGCCTCTATAAAAAGCCAAATTTTTATCAAAAGAAATATGTGGTATCCCAGCAAAGGAAACCCTCAACAGAGAAAAGGGACATCCTACAGAATGTGAGAAAATATTTGCAAACTATATACCTGAATAAGTGGTTAATATTCAAATACATAAGGGAATCAAACAACAAATAGCCCAGTTTTTCAAATGGACAAAAGACCAAAACAAACATTTCTCAAAAGAGGACCAAGAAATAGCCAAGAGATATGTGAAAAAAGAATTAACATCACTAAGCATCAGGGAAATGCAAATCAAAATGACAAGATATTACTTCACTCCAGTTACAGTAGCTATTATCAAAAGGACAAAAGATAACTACTGGCAAAGATGTGCAGAAAAGGGAACCCTGACACATTGCTGGTGAAAAAGTAAATTAGTAGTCATTACGAAAAATAGAATGGAGGTTCCTCAAAAAATTAAAAATAGAATCACCATATGATTCAGCAACCCCACTACTGGGTATATATCCAAAGGAAATGAAATCAACATGATGAAAAGATATCTGTGAGCTTATTTTTCTTGCTGTACTATTCACAATAACCAAGATGTCAACAAGCCTAAGTGTCCATCAGGAGATGAATGGATTGAAGAAGGAAGTACATATATGCAATGGGATATAAAAAGAAATGAAACCCTGTCATTTGTGTCAACATGGATGAACCTAGAGGACATTATGTTAAGTGAAATAAGCCAAGCACAGAAAGACAAACACCACATGATCTCACTCATATGTGGAATCTAAAAAGTTATCCTCATAGAAGCAGAAAGTAGAATAGTGGTTACCAGAGGCTGTGGAGAGGAATGGGAAGACGGGTCATGGGTACAATGTCATAGTTAGAAAGGAGGAAGAAATTCTGGTGTTCTCTAGCACAGTAAGGTGACCATGGTTAACAATAATATATGGTATATTTCAAAGTATCTAGAAGATTAGTCTTTGAATATCCTCATCATAAAGAAGTGGTGAGTATTTAAAGTGATAGCAATGCTGATTACCCTGACCTGATCACTACACAATGTATACACGGATTAAAATGTCACACGGTACCCCAGAAATACATACAATTATTATATGTTTCAACCATAAATTTAACAAAAAGAGAAATACATAATGCCTTCAGGAGATTACTTGTCTTTTAATTTTACTTGAAAGATATTGAACAGGTAAACTTTCTGGGGCAAAATGCCTTCAAAGTTTGGGAATTATGTATAGTGCCCTTAAATTTATAATTTTCCTGAAAGCAATTTACCTTCTGTTATCCCTATGTGCTCAGTCGTAATGGAAGTGTTGCAGCATAGAAATTGGTTCCATCTAGGTTTCCGTACTGTTATCCAAAAATTTGTTTCAAATGGTAGTCTCCCCTTAGGGATTTTCCCCTCAAACATCTGGGCTCTCAGCATGCCTAATCTTCATCCCATCTTTAAAGCAGATGAGGGAAAGCTCCACAGGCTGAGAAAGGCTGAGCAGCAGCACTTCGTACATTTCTTCCCCTTCCCACTCATGTTTATTAATATCTGGGCAGAGATGTGACAATGAGAAGTTTCTATGTGCACAAGGAAGAAGGCTACATCAAGTGAGCATTCTCGGTTTAATATAGTACCATCCAAGTGGGCTGTGCTGAGAAAAGGAGAAAAATGGATCTTAAATCTACTTTCCACAAAATAACTAAATGCTGTTTTGAATCAGCCAATAAGCTACAAAATACTGTAAAAGCTAAGAACAATGACAAACTTTGCTCTAAGTCTGATCTATGGATTTGTAAATGTCATCTCTTTCTGGAAAGTAAGAAGAGTTCTTTGGTGATTGATAAATGCTATTTCTCTTCCTCGTCGTGGATCAGGAGACTAGGGGAAAACAGAAGCGTGGAGGACATCTCTCTAGAGTACTCTGACCAGCGGGGGGCATAATCTGGTGGGTCCATTGGTGGGAGGCACAGTGTCGAGATGAGTAGGAGGTTGAAAACAAGAGGTCTAATGGAAAAGATGAGTGAGAGGGTTCTGGAGAGGAGATGAGAAGAGAGGTTCCAGGGACTTCTGAGTCCACAGAAAGAAACAGCTTATTTTAATAATACACTTATTAGTGGCTTGAAAGATGCCATAATTTACTAGAATTTCTTTTTGGATGGTGCTTAAATTTCAAGTTTCTCATGGACCAAAGCCCATGCATGGATCATGGCTTTAAAAGAGTTACAATTTGCATGACCTTGCTTGTATACCCTCCCTCTGCTTTTTGTTGGGTCTTGTTTGCAATGAGACATAAGACAGTTAACACAGAAGTACAAAGACCCAGAATCTTGTTTTCTCAGCCAGAGGTAAGGAACCCTTTCAATTAATGTAACATTATTTCTAGATTTCAGAATAATCTGCCTGTGAACTGTTAGGAGTCAACATTAAGTGTACCATAAAGGAGCTTATTATGATCTTGTCAGGGAGATGAGCATCTATGTGACCAAGTGTGGCATTGATATTTGTATTCTCTTTAAGCCTCTTATCCACATTCATTGAATCAGTAAATATTCAGAAACTATTTAACGTTTATCAGGCGCATATTTTTGCTTCTAAGGACACAGCAGTTAACAGAAACAACATTCCTCCTTCACAGAGCCCACATTCCTTTTTACATATATTTTTATAAAGAAAATCTTCCAACTGAATAGGTAAAGAAATGTGAGTGGCAGTTTATGAACTATATTTAAAGTACTGGGAAAATTAAAATCATATCTCAGAATCCTCTTTCTAGAATTATAAGGAATATAGGTTATACTAAATATTTCCTCTTTAATCCATCCAAGTTTCTGGACTCAAATGGAATTGAAAGTATTTATTTTCAGCTTAATAAGGCTACTGCCTGGTCTAGAATCACAGGGAGCTACAAGGTCTGTGACACAGACTGAAAGGTACATCAGGCCAGAGTTGGGTCCAGCTGAGTCATTCTGTGCTTTGAGTAAGTTGCATAACCTGTCTTAGTTTAATCACCGGTAATATGGGGCTACTGAGAGTATGGACCTCATCTAGGGTTTGTCTGGACTAAAATGAGCTAATCCATGTGAAGTGCTTAGCTCAGTGCATGCCAGAGAATGCACTCAATTATCATCATCATCATCATCATCATCGCCATCATCATCATCTATTCTTCTTATTTCATTTCCTTGCCTTTAAAGAGTGAGCTGCAAGAGTCTAGCTCTACCTAAGGCTAAACTATCTTTACAAAAGAAATGAAAACAGATTATGGGGTGGTGAGAGATATTCACTGACAAATGGAGAGACATGTCACACAAGTCTAATCATGGTGCAGTTAAGTCTATGCAAGACTAAAGCAGAGAGCAGAGAATGTGGTTCCTCCACAGTGTGAGTGTGTGTGTCTCCTCTGTGTCTTGGTGTGAGTCTGTACATGCAGCTAAATTATTTTCTGCTAACTCCAGCTACCTCTCTAACTGAAAGGACCACTTTGACAACCTTGCATTTCCAAGGAGAAAGCAAGAGTCTATCAGTTCTAGTGCCCTGTTCCAGGGGCTATTTGCAACGCTGGGAAATTCCCCTGATGGAACTAATCATGATCTGAGCAACATGGGCAAGCATGCAAAATGCTACTGTCCAAAGAGGTCGTTTCCTGAGCAGACACATCAGCTAATGAAGAAGCATGCCACAACTTCATAGTGTTTCCAGTACATGGATCAGCACCTATGCTGTCCAGAAAAATTTACCTCTAGTTGTGTTTTGTGGTATGGAGAAAGGATCATCAGTCATTCCGATTCCCAAATTTATCTCCTTCCTTTTTATGGGAATGTTGACAGAAGTTTAATCCATCCAGTGAAAGGTTATTCTGAGCTATCTCTAAGTCTAATTCTGACATCCTCTATTACAGTTTCACCTATTCACCTCAGCAATGGCCCTTTGTCATTTTGAGGCAGAATTTGTTTTCATGCTCTGTGCCACTATGCTTACCAGCAGGAGTGTGGTGAAAACAACACAAGGAGTCAGTAGACCTGGATTCAAACCCTGGTTCAGACACATCTAGTTCTTTGATGGTTCAGTCCTGGAGTCTCAGTTTCCTCATCTGCAAAGTAATATCCATCATCCAGCAAGACTCTGAGGATTACTGATAATCTCTATACTCACGGAATACAAATACTGCTATTATTTACTTGCTTAGCATCTTTTCATCTCTGCACCAAGTTCATCCTTATGTTCTTTTGAAATACTGTTTTTAATGGCAATGTTATTACAAAGATGGGGTACACCAGTGGTTGTGATGATATACATTTTGGAGCCAAACTGCCTGAGTCCAAATTCTGTTTCTATAACTGGTTATCATTTTACTCTAGACACATTTTTTACTTTTAACTTGTGCCTTAGTTTCCTTAGGTTAAAAATGAGGATATTGTAATGTGAGCAATCTCAAAAGGTTTTCACAAGAATGAAATTCCCACTGCATATAGAACTTTTAAAAAGTATGGGCTATTTTTTTTTAAATCAGTATCTGAAAAATGTCAAATACTGGATCAGTATGAACTCATCTACTAGTCAAGTAGGAGGGATAGATGAGACCTGGAAGATGAAGCTTCAGTGAAGAGAGATAAAGTGAAACCCTGTTATTCCACATCTTCCAGAACCTTGGCAGTGATGGCAGAGCACTTTAAGGGCTCACAGAGTCCACTGGACTGAGCCTACCTGAATGTGAGCTCCTGAAAGCAAGGGGCCATGCTCTGCTTATCTGCAAAGCCTCAAGGCTGGCCCAGGGAAACACTTAAGAAAAGTTGTTGTAATAAAAAAAAAAAGTCTAAAATAAATAAAAGGAGCATAGCACTTTGAACTACTACAAGTAAGTTGTCAGGGGGGAACCTAGAACCATGCCAGCCTGTTCAAGTGATTCCCAGGACACTCTTCAAAGCTATTTAAAAAACTTGGAGAGATCTCACCAAATAGGACATCTGGTCAACCTAATAAAGCACACTTTCTCAGACACCATTCAACACAAGTAGCCTGATCCCTTGGTTGCAGCAAGAATTCTTTGGATCATTTTTCAAAGGCAGGACTATTGTCCATGTGACTTCTCAAGATGCATTTCTCTCCTGTGATTCATTCAGTAACCTCCTCCAGTGCACAAAATTGTATTTTTGTTCCTTGAAAATGTCTCCCCTCCTTTTTTAACACGAATCATCTATTTTTTTTGCCAGTAGGACACTTTCCTTGTTCAGTCCCAAAACACCCCTGTAAAGAAGCTAGTAAGGGAATAAAAATAAACCCCAGAGAAGCAGAAATGCCCCCCAAATCCTCCTCTGGTACAACCTTACCAGCAAGACTGTGGCCAAGATAACTGTTTAAATATCAGTTCTTCCTCGGTTCACACACTTGCTCTACTTGCAACATCCATGTTTTCTTAGGAAAATTACTGCATCTCTCTCCATGATTCCATTTTCTCCTTTGTAAAATAGGGGTAAGAATAATACCTCATGGTATTTTGTGACGATTGAAGGTATGAATACAGGTAAAGTACTTTGAGCAGTATGCAGTACATAGTAAGATCTCAATAGAAATTGCGTAGGATTTTTATTTCCAAGACCACTGTGAACTCTAAGCTTTGAATATATGCATGAATAAATGGAAAGTGGAATTAACTGACTTATGTCAGAACTGAGAGTAAAAATGCATGATAGCCATAGTTATTCATCTTGCTCCCTCAGTTCCTCCCTTCCTCTCCAGTTATAAAGCCAGTCCCCAATATGACTCTGAAATGAATTAAAATATTCCATTTTCTTTCACCTTTGACTCTGAACCCTAACATGAGAAGTTGATTCTTTAACATGGAAGTTAGAAAGAGACAGAGGGTAATTACATGAGTGCAATTCCAGTTTTAAAATCTGGCCTTTAAAAATGTGCCCTTCTGTCCTCTTTGAAGAATTATCACATTTTAAACAGACTTTCCTGGAAAAACCAACATCCACATTCCTTTATGCTTCCATTCCCAAGGTATGCCAGAATCTTCCATTTCCCCCTCCTCTGGAGACATATTTGTGTGTATCCTTCCATGGGTTCTCTTGCCTTCTGGATTCTGGTTAGGTTTAGTCAGTGAGGGGACTTAGATATAGTTGAGAAAAGTGAGGAGAAACTGTTTCCTTTGGTTCCCTTCTTTTTTTTTTTTTTTTTTTTTAATTTTTTTAAATATTTTTTTAGTTGTTGATGGATACAATGTCTTTATTTTATTGCTTTGTATGTGGTGCTGAGGATCGAACTCAGGGCCTCACGCATGCAAGGCAAGCGCTCTACCACTGAGCTACAATCCCAGCCCCTTTGGTTCCCTTCTTGAGTGGTTGCTTCAGGCTGCCTGGAACTCTCTACAGTGTCTCTCAAGGACTCTTTTCCAGACATTCTCTCTCCATCATAATGCTGGTATTTCTCTTTGCAACTATCATCAGATTTCTGCATCAATCTGTGCTTCTCCTACTTTTTGCAAGGAGTTCCATTGTCAACAAAATCTTTCTGAATTAAAAAAAAAAAGACAAAACAATGTGCCCTTGCTTTCTTGCCTTGGCCTCCAGAGTTGACAAGCAGGGACTGTGTCCTGCTGCAGAGTGTTGGGCTGTCAGCTAGCCAGTGCGGTTTCTGTGCCTTCCCCTCTTGCTTTGAGCTGCAAATGAAGTAAATTTCTGGAAACCACTTACCATGTATTGGCATTCATGAATGGAGACAGGGAAAAAAAAATAAGCCAGTATAATCATCACCCACAGAGTACATTACATGACCTCTCTCTTTTTAGGAGAGAGGTAGAATTCTATTCTATAACTTTGTCTAAGTCCTTCTGATTTTACAATTTTCCTGCTAAGAAGAAAACTGGCAGAAGGATTTGACAATTAATGATGAGTTCAACAGTTTTTGGCATCCATTGGCACTGGTATTTCTTGAGCCCAGAGGTGGCAGAGATGAACTGTCCTTATTTTTCCAGGTCTCTACTGCCCTATGCACCAAGAGGCAGGAGGCAGCTGAAACTTCAGCTCAGTTTCCAACACCAGTACTGGCAGAGGAAAGCAGAAATTTCTATCACTGTCTTCCACAAGGACAATCTAAGGTATCCACTTTTTCAGAACATAAAGAAATATAGGGGAAAAGATGAATTGAGGCTCCTTCTATGCTGGTCTGTTCCCTGCCAACAAAGCCCACCATCACAGAATACAGTATGGCTCTTTCTACCCAGAGCTGGTGGATAGACAAATTTTGTAACCAGTAACGGTGCCAGAAGTTTGCAGCAGCCTCCGCCACAGCAAATCAGCTGTGATATTAAAAAGAAAAACAGCCTGGCAATGTGGAAATTATCCCATGCAGCAGTAGTTCCCAAGACAAGAGGCTTGATTTTGCTACCCAAGAAAGAGTGACAGAACTGATTAATCCTTTATTCCAAATGCCATTCTCCACCATCAATTTTTGGTTGTTTATTTTTTTAAGCTTTTATACAAAAAGGCAACACTGTGACTCTATTTAAATAGCCCAAGTGAAGTGAAGATCTGGCAACTGCACAGTAAATTTAAGCCAGCCAAACTAAGAAGAGAAGAAATTGGGTCAAACAAGGTAAAGAAATCTATTGTCCTCTGAACTTTCCGGACTGACTCGCTCCATGGTGAAACCACTTACTTTTCTACTACAATAGCCCACGAGGCCATCTGGATTATTTAATCATATGGACAGCTTGTCCAGGTACTTTTAGACTCAACATGGGTTATTGTTTTCTGTTTGTTTGTTTTTCAGTCTGAATAATCTACAAGGCCTAAATACAAGAGAGTTGCCAGCTCTTTCTGAATGTGCCAGTTTACCCCCAGGAGGAGCACCAGGAAGAGTTGGGACAAGGAAGGGGTTTGTGCCATTAGCTACTAAGCACTTCAGCTGGCCAGCTGCTAATAGACTTCTAAGGGGAGCCTCCATGTGCCCAGCCTTTGGTGCTCTAAACACTAAGAAGCATAATAAGTGCATGCTCTCTTTTTCCTTTCAGTAGCTATTCCCTGGATGTGTCTTTAGAGTTGTAGCTGCACAGGGACAAGCTTTTTATCTACAAAACTAAAGCCCATGTAGCTAAAGCACCACCAAAATCCAGGAACTATTGGAATCCAAGAAGAGCCCAGTCCACCCAATGATGACTGGGCTTTCTATTCTCTTCCCAGAACTTCCTGAGAAAGAGTATCAAGCTACTTCATCAAATAACTAATTGTGCACTCTTGAGCACTAACTAGCTGTGTTATTTTTGTCAGGTACCTGAAGTTCCTGAGTGTCAGTTACCATATCTATAAAATGAGGGTGAACATGGGCTCTCAGGTCAAATGGCCTGGGGATTTAATCTCAGCTCTACTACTTATTAGTCAAATGATTTTGGATAAATGTCTGAACTTCACTGAGCCTCAATATTTTATCCATCTAATGAAGTTGAGGTTGTCGTGAGGGTCATTCAGCAATGTAGATGAAGCATATTTGCCCCAGAAGCAACTAGTGATGTTGAGTAAAAACAGAATAGGGATTAGGAGCACACTGCTTGCTTTGATCCCCTGGCCTCTCCACTTACCAGCTAGGGGACCTTGAGACAGCCACTTAGCTTCTCAGATCTTGTCTCTTCACTTGTGAGATGAAGAAGCTGTTGTGAGGATCAAATGGGTTAAAACTCATGCAATGCTTACTTGCTCAGTATTCAGTCAATATATAAGCTCATTGGTGACACGGGCTTTCATAAAGACAAGATGAAGCAGAAGCCAGCAAGCATCACACTGGTATTGGAGGCAGGAAGCTTAGAGAGTTCCAAGGCAGAGGGCAGCTGCTGAGTGGTAGTCGGAGAGTAAGTCTGAGTTAAGCCTCACATTCAATTCAATGCAAACTTTCCTGTGCAGGCCTGGCACCAGGTTCTAGGAATATACAGATGAATCTGAGAAGTCTCTGATTTCTGGGAGAGATGTCTGTCAAGACAGGTTAGGAAACATCTAACAGTGGACAGGTGTTACACTAAAGAAAGCCTGACAACAAGGCAAAGCCAGGTAAGAAAGGTGAGAGCAGTGAATCCTACCTGAGGGTTGGGATAAAGCTCAGAGGAAGCAAAGGAGAAGGCTCGGTAGGGTGCCATTTATGGACCCATTAAGCCACCATAATGTCTTAAAAGAACCCAGATACAAGGGAACATGAAAAACAACATTGTAAATAAATTTGAAGGTTGTTTGGGAGGAGCTTGGATAAGATACTGTGTTCTTCCCTTTTTCCGAATATAGCTGCTGCAGGATCCCAGACGATCTTCATTTTCTGAAATTTAATACAGTTATTTGTCTGAGTCACAAGCTAAGAACTTCTAATTCCGCTCAACATTTCTGTAGTAGGCAAACTTTCGGGATGGGGTAGAGTGGTGGTGACAGAAATCTACTCAAACTGCCTTAAGCAAAACAAGGGGGAATTGATTGTCTGACCTAACTGGAAATCAAGGGCGTTTGTAGCATCGAGCTGATCTAAGACTTCAAACTAGATACCCATGGACTCCATCTCCCTCATCCTTTATTCAGCTTTTCCTCCTATTGGCTTTTGTTCTCAAGCAGGCTTTCCAGGCTTTCCAGATTAGTATCCCTAACCATTCACCCAGGAGAGAAACTGTTTGCCAATGGCTTCTGTAAAATTCCGCAGTGTATTTTCATCACTTTGACTTTAAGCAAGAGATTTGTCCTGAGTCCATCACTGTAACCAGAGGAATGGCATGTCTCAGGGTCATGCCTGTCTGTGCACATCCGGGAAGTCATTTGGGTAAGGGAAGTGGTACCCAAACCAGGGATGTCCAGTCAAGGAGGGGTGGTTCCACAACAGGAGGATGGCCCAGGAGAACTGTCATCCACAGCAGGCCCCCAAAGGAAGAAGAAGACCGGGTGTAACAGTTAAGGAGATGAAAGAGAAAAAGAATCACGTGTGCAAAGGCACTGTTCCATATCAATCAACTTATCCATGGATCTGCAGTCACCCTCATCATGGATTGAACTCTCTTGAATTTCAAAGGATTTTTTGTCCCCATTTTTCTTTATTCCCAGTGTTTTAATATACTTGTATATGTCCTTGATTTTTATATAGTTTAATAGTAAAATATATATATATATTTGGAGAAAAAACGTTTTATGAAGAAGTTTCCACTGAATCCAAAATAGCAGAGGCTCTGAGTGCTTTGAGCTCCTCAGTGTATCACTTTGGGTTTTTAAAACGGCATCAGTTTAGATCTCCTGGGATGTTTCTACTGAGGGGTAGTCATAGTGGATCATTCAGGTACTTTACTCTGGCAACACTAACCTGGAATTCCATCATCCTGCCCCTGATCTCTCCTTCTCTCCCTCTCTCCCTATAGCACACTCTGGCTTCCTGCTTCTCTCTCTGCTTTTAAACAAAAATGTGTTTACACAGAGGCCATAAATGTTCCCCCAACCAGGTTCAAATATTCTGGGACACATGGACTTTTTGCCCCTTTGAAAGAGGCAGACTAAAGCTGCTTTCTGCTTTTCTCTGTGGGATCAACCTTTTCTTCTTTATATTTTATACCATTTTGATTTTTCACTCAGCATACCTGTTCAAAAGAAGGATGCTAAACACCACAGAAAGCTTCAAAAAGTGGAACAGCAGAGCACACCATCACCCTTTATTCCCACTGGCCCGTCCATTTTAATTACATTTAAAAGAGCTTTGGCCCTAAGACTGGAGCCCCTTAGCCATCACCAAAGCTGCTTCCACCTGTTGGCAAGGTTGGAGGTATGAATTTAAAGTGTCATCAAGTCCCAAAATCTCATTTCCTGCACATTCAAGAACCTCCCTCCATCACTATCCTAAATTTCACATCCACCTTTTACAATTGGAGGGGTCAAGCACTCTTTCCATGTGAATCTACAGAAGGAGAGACCACAACCCTAAAGCTCTGAGCCCTGAGCCATAGTTTCAACCAGTAGAGCTATCCCCAGAGATGTCACTTGTATGCATGCTGCTCTGAATAGATTTGCTTTAGCTTCTTCCAGCTTGTATAGATTTCTGATGCCCATCCCATGGTCACATGTAACCTGGCAGACTCACACGTGTGACTCCCATTACCACTGTGAATACTTCTGAATGAACACTCCAGGAAGCTGAGGCAAACCTGATTTCTCCTGAATTGCATCATGCAGCTCTCTATTCAGTAAGGTAGTTGCAGAAGTTAAGGAGCTGAGCTGAAGGAACAGATGTCAGGACAAAGTCCACAGGACTTGTTTTAACAGTATAAGAATTTCCCACAGAGTCCATCATGTGATCAGACTATTGATGGACTGTCTAGACATCTGGTCACCCAGGATTCTGAAGAACTTTAGGACTCCTCCCTCCCTTCCACCCTCCCTCTCTCCTTTGCACATGTGTGTACATGAATGCACACACATGTGCACATACACACACACACACCAGAAGGAAGACAGAAACATTTTAATGATTTCTATAAACAATGCTTTCTAATGGACATAGTGTGTCCCATAGTTCTCCAAGCTCTGTCTAAATGGTTTCATGTTATCACCTGGTCACCAAATGTCCTGCATAAAGAAAGGATAGTTCAAACATTTTGTTTGAGAAAGACTCGCAGCTGTGCAAATACAGTCTGCCTGAACATTAATCCATTTGTCAGGTGAGATTTCCTTCTTTAAATAGCAAAGATTCCAAGAGAGGTGGGAATGGGAAACATAAGAGAAATAGGGGAACACTGGACGCGACATGGGGGAGGTGGGGAGCAGGAAAGGGGAATGGGTATAGTAAAGATGGTTGGTTGAGATGGTCATCACTACCCTTGGTGCATGTATGAAAACACAATTGGTGTAACTTTATCTGGTTTGCAACCAGAGAAATGGAAAAACTGAGCTCTATATATGTGCTATGACTTGAAATGCAATTAAATAAACTAATAAAAAAAAAAAACCAGAAAACAGGAAAAAAAATAGCAAAGATTCCAAGTGGGTGAATTAATGTCTGCACTAGCAAAATTCTCCGGGAATTCAGATTCAGTGTTTTCATGGGAAGCAATGAACAATCCTCTCTAAACCAGTTGGCCTAAGAGTTTCAGCATCATGTTTAATTCTGACCTATTCTGTGAAAGTTCCCTTAACGATTCTAGCCATTGCCCACGTATTCAGAAACATCAGGTGATTAGTGTTCTAGCCACAGAGCTGCAGCTAGGAGAACACAAAATGAACAAGAATCAATACCTGCCTCCAAGAAGGTTGCAAGCAATGTGAAAAGCAGATATTTCAACACAGTGTGGTATGTGCTTGATGACAGAAGATAGTGTGATGTCCAAAAAGGTAAATGGGGTCTACTTTTGATAGGGGTGCTATATTTCAATGATGCTTCTCAGAAGACAAGATACCTCAGGGATGGAGGAGTAGGAAGGTGAGGCAACAGGCAAAGGGACAACTGTGTGCAGAGACCTCAAGATAGAAAAGAAAGGTGAAAAGGAGAACGGAGTCATTTAGAAGGACCAAGTCAAGGAAGCTTGGCGAAAGCCAAATCACATGGGACCTTATGGATCATTCTAAAGTGTGGAGCCACTGAAGGAGTAATCTGAGCTGGTTTGTCTCTTTGAAAAAATACTCCTGGCTCTGATATAAAGGCTGCCAAATCACACTATACTTTCTATGTCAAAGAATTAGTAATTCATATAGTTTCTCTACTTTATTAGTTTTTCCAAAGATGGCAAAGATGTGCTGTAATACCTGACTTCCCACAGCTGTGAGATATGCTGAGCAGGTTTAGCATCTTTTAATCTAGTTACAGACTGTCATGGTCTGGACACCTCATAAGGTATCCCCCCAAAGCTCCTGTGTTAATGCAGGAATATTCTGAGATGCAATTATTAGATTATGAGAACTATTTCCCAATCAGTTCATCTTAGTTTGGATGGACTGACTGGTGGTAACCCTAAGCAGGTGGGGCATGGCTGGAGGAGGTAGGCAACTGGAAGCATGCCCTTCCTTTTCCTGGGCCCCTCCCAGACTTTCTCTGCTTCCTGGTCACCATGAGCTTAATAGCTTTCCTCTGCTGTGCCTTTAGGCCATGAGCTATGCATCACCTCAGGCCCAGAGCAATGAAACCAGCTGACCATGGACTGAACCTCTGAAACTATGAGCCCAAAATAAACATTCCCTCCTCTTGTTCTTATTGGGTATTTTGGTCACAGAGATGGAAAGCTGACTAATGCTCAGGACAGAACTCTTTCTTCAACCCTAATATTCAGATATTCATCATCAGCTAGCTGGAGTTGGCACTGAGTTGAAACATTTTCCATCCCTGTCCTATTGCTTACAGAGCAGCATCACCCTGTGTGCCAGTCTGATCTATTTTCCTAATACACTTGCCCGGTCTTCAGTAGAAGGCAGCTCACTGCTGCTGAAGCAAGATCCAGCTCCTCTCTTTCAGTTTGTCTTCCTGAGCTTTGCAATCTCTGGTTCTTAGCTTTCTCAGGCATAAGGTTCCTGAAATCTATCATATCTCCAAAACCCTGGAGAGGCACTGGGCTCACCAGTGGTTGCCTGAGAGACCCTACTTGCTTCACTTAAAGTGAGGGGGAAGTGCTCTCCCCATGCACAGATTGGATTCCCTGGGGAGCTGACTGAGTCAGGGTTACTGGGTGGGATAATTCTTAAGGAGATATTCTTAAGGAGATCCTAAGGGATTGACACAGGAAAACAATGGAAGCAGATGAGTAAGGGAGAAAGAGAGCAACTGTGAGTCCGGCGACAACCTTAGCCATGCTTGCAGGGAGACTGGAGCTCTAATAGCCCTTTAGAGTGGTCCCTAGAGGGCTCACTCTTCACACCTCCATGGATCAGTCAACGAATATGGATGCCCCAGGAAGGAGTGTGGCCTTAGACAAAGTAATTCTCAGCAGCTGAGACCATTGCAAAGAAATTTTCTCTCCCTGTCCCATACTCTCCAACTTGAACTATTTTCTGAGCCAGAGAGAAGAAATCAGTAATGCAGGTGGATCTGGTTATAGAACTTCCCAGTCTGCCTCACAGAAGACTTTAATGATGACTTTTGTTCATTTATAATTTTTGTTTTCAGGTTTGAGTTATCAACTGAAAAGTACTACATGCTACCTCCCGTAAGTTGTTACACTACCTAAAGTGCAATTTCTGGCTGCTAAAGACTGTGATTTGTATTATCACAATGCTCCACGCCACTGCAGATATATATATATATATAAATTATTTCTATTTCTATTTTTATATATTATATAAGTTATTTAATATATATATATATGTATTTCAAATGCTTTTTTCTTCAGCCAGAACCTTCTTTGGGATTTTGAAAATACAGTCATGGTACACAAGGGCTTAGCATATGCAGGCACATAGGCAGTGCCTCCAGACCTTTGGTGCTGACTCAGAGAGGTTTGGCCTTTGAAGCTACTGCTGAGTTTGAGTTAGGGCTGCTCCTAGGGCCACAGATTCCTGAATGCTCTTAGGAAGAGCTTTATCACAGGGGACTTCAGCTCTTCTTTTTTGCCAATTATAATTATCCCAGTCTTGGGGAAGCCTGCTATCCCTTTTTGTTTCTAGGATAAAAACAAATCAAATTGTTCTCTAGTTCTTCTGTTGACTTCCTCAAATGAATTCCTGCATAGCATATATATGGCTGTCACTGGGATCTTATCAAAGACATCTTTTCAGATTAAGTATACTGTGTAGTTACACTATTACCAAACCAAAAAGAAAAGGAAAAGAGGAGTAAATAGAAAAAACAGACCAGAGAATTGGTGGGTTGCTGATTTTTGTCAAGATATGGATTTTAAGTCAGGAAATTTTATTGCACCCTGGCTCATGGTGATATTGCACATGTTATTGCCTTGCTTTCCTTACCAATAAAAATGAAGAGTGTGACTATTTCTCCAAATTCCTGTAACTCAATGTATGGAGTTTCACGGGCATGATCACCCTGCGTAGCACAGAACACTGAAGTTGATGGACTAGGCAGAGGAATGAGAGCTGGAATGACCAGAAAGGTAGGAAAGAAACCAGAAGAATAGAATTTCATGAAAAGCAAGAAAAATTAGGGTCCTGCAAAAGGAAAGGTTAATCAATTGTGTCCAGAATACCTTAGAGCTCGAAAAATACAAGGGTTGAAAAGAAATGATATTCAATTTAGAGACCAGTAAGTAGATTGAAGAATTATCAGATGTGTAGCAAAAGAAGTAGAAGGAAACATCTCAAACTGTTATTACTAGTTTCTTTGAGGGGAGAAGGAGAAAACTGGGAAGAAAGGCATTAAAGAATAGTAAGGATATTAAACTTTTTTAAAAAACTCATGTTATTTGACCCTGTACTACCTTTGTAATTTTAAAAACTCCAAAACTGAATGAGAGATGAAAAAGAAAAGAAAAATCATAAACTATTCTTCCAAAAAGGATTTCTAATAACTATAAGCATTATACAAGATTTTGTGGCTAAACAAAAGGACCCAAAGTAGAAAAAAAAAAAAAAAAGGAACATTCATAAGCAGTTCCTCACATTGTACCCCAACTTGACCATTGCCATTGCTCTTTTCCAAAAGTCTTTCACTAACAAAAAAAAGAAGGAAGAGCAAGTTAAAAAGAAAAAATATGACCTAATATATAATAAACTTGTCACCCAATTCACAGGCATCATTCTGGAGGCTGTTTTTGTACTATAGATTTCTCTAGGCCTTGTCAATTCATGAATGCTTTTTGAAATGCTAATCTAGGTTGCTTTGGAATTATTGAGGAAGGCTTGAAATAGAATCTTATTGAGATTACCCCAAAAGAGCAAGTTGGAAAATATGCCAGCCACCTCTTTCCAAAATGACTTAACTTTAGGTGAGATGGGACCTGTCACCAGTCTAAATAATGGACTTCATCCAAAAACCAGTGGAGAAAGAAAGTGTAATGATGAGCACAAAGGAACTATTATCTTAAGTTGTATTTTATAAGGGTCTTTTGCATGGTTGAAAACTATTAGTATTTTG
Organism: Geosciurus inauris; assembly: GCA_004024805.1. NCBI lineage: Eukaryota > Metazoa > Chordata > Mammalia > Rodentia > Sciuridae > Geosciurus > Geosciurus inauris. The sequence goes on from PVHX01000729.1 coordinate 89,279, forward strand.
TCAATCTCCTAAGACAACTTTTTAAAAAAATGTTTTGTGGAGGGTGTTTGGAGAACAAAAAAGAAAAATCAAACAAACAAACAAAAAAAATCTTTTGAGATCAGGAAAGAAAGACAGTATTGTAAACTTGGCAACTGCTGAATCTTTTGAAAGAATGAGACAAAAAGGCTGGGCAGGGAGGGGGAAGTGGCAGAAGGAAATCCAGTCACTTAACAGTAGAATTTTTCTCTTGTTCTTTTCATGAAATGCTTGAAAGTCTTTAGTCTGAAACTTTATTAAATGCAATATGAAGGCAAATGTCCTCTGGCCACAATAGTTCAAACTTCTAAGAACCTCTTTCCTCTAAGAAACTTTCTTTCCATCACTAACCAGCCCCAATACTTTGGCTGAAATTTCCAGTGTTGAGAGTGAGGCAGGAAGATGCTTGTGGATACACACATGCCAATAATAATTAATTCCACAGATGAGAACCAACATAAATAGATGAGTATAGAATAAGTAGTGAAGAATTTTAAATAAGGTCATCACACCTAGCTGACTGTCCTTCTGCCTACTTCATAGAAGAATTTGAAGTTGTTGAAGATGAACCACCTTAGCTGTACTAAGGCTTTCTCTCAATTCGTACCCACCTACAGATTTTCCTCCTTCACTCTGCCCCATGCAAAGAGGTGACTTCCTTCTACTCAAAGACCACCCCTTGATCCATTCTATTCCATCTTCCTAAAGGACTTTGTCCCACCACTGGTCCCTCCACCATCTTGCATCTTGAGCCTCCTCTTTCCTCTGTTTGATGTTGGCACATCCAAGTTCTCTCCAACTTTTTGCTCAGTCCAACTGTGGGGTCTGCTATACTGCCAAGCTCCATGCTGATCTTGCATGCTACACCTCCAAGCTTTCTTTCTACCCTTCCCTTTCATCACCAGACTCTTTCCAAGTTGTTTTCTCTCTTCTACAGTTCTCCTCTGCCCAGTTATTTCTAAATCCTATCCCTAATGACCTGTGAAATCACTATTTGCTCAAGTCGGCATTGACCTCCTATTTACCAAATATAATGAACACTTTCAATCTTTATCAACATTTGTATGTCATTAGACTCTAATCACAATTCTCTCTTGAAAGACTTCCCTTCTTTGGATTCTGAATCATTAAAACTCAGCATTATCTCGTATCCCTAAGGCAACTCTGAGTTTCCATGCAGATTTCTCTTTATCTTGCAGACCATCTCAGTCTCTTCTCTTTCCTCTGTGCACCCTCTCTCTGGGTGTCTTACTCGTCCATTCCAATGACTCCAGACCCAGATACATTCCCTACTGGTCATCTCCACTGGAATGTCTCATAGACTGCTCAAACACAATATGTACAAACTGAACTCTCTTTGAACATGCTTCTCTTCCAGAATTGCTTCCATAACTCACTAAATGGCACCATTGTTCCTAATCCAGAACTCAGGGACTCCTCCTTGACACTTTCTCTAACTCCCTCCATTCTAATGTTTCTTCTTTAATAGATGTCTATTCTTAGAGCCGGGCATGGTGGCGCAGCTTGTAATCCCAGCACTTAGGGAGGCTGAGACAGGAGAATCACGAGTTCAAAGCCAGCCTCAGCAAAGGCGAGGTGCCAAGCAACTCAGTGAGACCCTGTCTCTACATAAAAACACAAAATAGGGCTGGGGTTGTGGCTCAGTGGTCAAGTGCCCCTGAGTTCAATCTCCGGTACCAAAAACAAACAAACAAAAAAGATGTCTACTCTATCCAGCTGCCTCTCAAGCTACTTAGTTTTTTAATCCAACCACTTCCTTTATGCTGTAGCCCAAAAACCTTAAGACACTGTTTGACAAAGTTCTGGTGCCTGCGCAATGGATCAGGGTGAAGAGATGCACTCTCGATATATTTCTTGTTGGGATGCCCCTTCTTAGTTTGACAGAATTAATTGTGCTTACTTGTGTCGCTATTCCAATTCCTGAAAAGACAGGATCAGTCAATTCTGGTCCCCTAAAGTCTCTTGTAATTACATAGAGGCATTTGGCCACCCAGGAGAATAAACAAGAAAATCCCCATCAAGATAGTACTACTGATACGATGTTTCTTAGAAGTAATTCTAGAAATTCCCCTGATGAGAGTTTCACTTTAGATATGTTATCCCAAATATTTAGGCCCACAGTTTCCACAATTACAATTGGAAGTACTCTCAGGCCAGGCTGTAGAAGGCTGCTTTGGCAATTTCAATAAAGTGAGCTATGGGAAACTGTGGCTCCAACTAGTCCCATGCCTAAAGCTCAAATGCTGGTCAAGCCTTCTCGCAGGCCCTGACAAAAATGGATTCCCCCTATAGTAAAATCCGGCGATATTTGACATGGGTAAAGGCAGAAGATGGTAAGTGTCCAGGTATAAACAAAATCTAACTTAGGACTGGACCCTCCCCCATCATACACAGGAACCTACTTTATTGGAGAAAGAATGGTTTGGATTAATAGAAAACATGTTAATTACAGTTCCTTGTTTACATGGGAAAGTCTTAAGAAACAAAGGCCTCGATGCTGCCCAGAGAAACTGAACTCAAATTATGTAAACAATGGTTGCTACAAAATAGGGCTCGGGGCAAGTTCAGGGAATGATATTTTAATGATGTATGTAACAATTAACTTAACCTACAGCTTTGGGCAATTCTAGCTTAAAAATATAAGACACTAGCGGAAACCATTAGCCACATGTGCGCCAACAGCTATGCTATACGTCACCTCATGTTTTTAGGTATAGTTACCACAATGGTCTATTAATCTATCATCTTATGTTACCTTCATAGTTGAATATATTTTTGTTAGCTTCATCCTGTTTTTTTGAGGGGATACAATAGGAAGTTCAGTAACCTCTAGTTTGATATTAATCTTAAAAAACAGGACTTGCGGACCCTTATAGTTACAGTCTCTAGTTAAGATTTTAAAATCCTCTGATGCTGATGTAGTTATCCGGGACAATTATAGATGACCACTCTGTGTTTATGAATAACTCATGATGATTTGTAATCCCCTTTTCTTTTCTTTTAATCAATGACTGTAAATCACTATAAATAAAGCGCTGGTCTGAACTTGGACAGACACAGCTGCACCAAACCTGGTCTCTGTGTCTCATTGGTGCTATTTTCGCTGACACCACTCATCCCACCTTAGTACCTGACACCCTGCGGAGGCTGGACCCCCTACCTTTACCCCTAATACCACCATCATATTTCTCCCACAGTGCTACAGCAGTCTCCTTGGTTCCAGTCTTGCTCCTTGATCATTCATTACATTGAACCTACAATAGAGCTAAAAATCCTTTGATATCTGGACTCAGTCCAGATATGAGTTCTCAACTCAGGCTATTCTTCTCTATTCAACAACTATACTGTTTTGAGTTTCTCCCAGTGTTGGGATTCTCCAAGTCTCTCTAGACGGTCCTCTGCACCATCTTCTTACTTCTTAGTGGTCCTTTGGGCTTCTCCCTTCAGGACACCTCCCCTAACCCCTGTAGGAAGTCAAATAAGGAGATTTCCTGAGGGATAGTTCCTCTGCTTACCTCCATGTGTTCCACTCACCAGTGTTATTGCCAAACTCATTGTCATTACTTAATTTTCTCACTTCCTCTGCTGGAAAGTAAATTCAGAAAAGGCAAGAATAATATCTAGTTTGATTTCCACAGTATCTCTTGGTACTAGAATAGTGTCATAGTACTGAAGTTTCTCAATTTTTTTAATAAGGGGTAAATAAATGTATATGAATGAACTAAAAAAACCTTTTGCATGTGAAACAATGGTTCTTGGTTGGTCCACATTGTTCTTCTACTAAAGTAAAATAATGAAAATATTTTCTCATTTTAAGAAAAATTCAGGCCTGGAATTTTCTTAAACTCAAACAAACATGGCCATAAACCTTTCACGTCTGCCACTGACCATTTAGAAGAGTCCTTGAAGTCTGAAAGAAGTTTAAATATCCTAGTGTACATTTGTTCCCTTGTTGTTGTTTTTTTTTTTTTTGAAATATTTTTATTCTAGATGAACACAACTTGTTTACTTTATTTTTTTTTTTAATATAGTGCTGAGGTTTGAACCCAGTGCCTCACACGTGCTAGGCAAGTGTGAGCTACAACTCTAGCTTTGTTCCCTCTTTTCTTCATTCTTTCTCCTTGTCTAGAACAGCTTCTCTCTCTGCCTGAAACCATCCTCATCCCCAATTGCTACATCAGAGCAATGTCTACTTTGCTTTGCACAAAGGCCCCAACCTGCAGGGCCAGTGAAGGTGGAAATATAACCTTAAGCCCAGGTTCTGGGGCAAGGCTGCAGACAGCCCAGAGGAAGAGGTGCTTTTTCTAATTTGTGTGCACAGAGAGTACCGTTTGCTATTAGTGCAAAAACTGCCCAAAGTGCTAGCAGGGGCCACCTACCTTCTTTTTTTAACTCTTAGTTGAAAACTCACCAGAAATAGCCAAAATTCACCAGAAATAACCAAATATTACCAGAAATAGCCAAAAAACAATTATCTCCAAGTTGGCTTTTCTACTCTTGTTTCTAACATGGATGGTCTAAAAGATTACCTATGCACCACTGCAGGGTTTTGCTATTTCAACACATTTAAATCAGTCCCAGTTAAGTGTTTTGGGTATTGGTCAAAGTGTTACATTCTCCTGCATGAAAACATGTCACCTTAACATCTTTTCCAGCAACAATTTTCGGTAAGAAACCATTTCTGCTTTAGCAAAGGCATCCAACAATTTGTCTACTGTTGTCAACAAATTGTGGGGTCATCTGCAGACTTTGTGCAATTTCGGGTGGCGGGGAGAAGGTGGCAGTAGTGACCTCAACCCTGAGAACTTAGTTCAGTGACCCAGCAAGTTGGGAATGTGCCCAGCCTGCATTAACAGGCATCAACCATGACTGTTTTTACAGTTCACTAAATGCAGTACAAATCATGTGGTTATTTTACTTGGTTATATAGATTTCATTTTCAGTCTTTAATTGTTTAAATTATGTCTTCTAAGTCGTGTTTCTTGGAATGCTAATATGCGTTGCTTGGGGGGCAGCACACAGTGGATTTGAGAAATGCTAGCTTAAATACAGTTCACAGGTTTTTTTTGTTTTTTTTTTTTTTTTTTTTTTTTTTTTACAGCAGAACTTATGGAAAACTTTCTGATGCAAAATAAATTATAAATCTCCAAGGACTGGAATGCTAATATGCAATATTCACAAGCATATTTGGCCAAGAAACCTCCTTCAAAGTGCACTTCTTCAAGGGCTGCTGTTTCACAGAATTCACCCTGGAAAACACTGGTCAAAATATTCCCTTCCAGAATTGCTTCTGCAATGTTTCCCTAAGTTCCTAGAGCACTGGAACACCCCTCATAAGATTTCCTTTTCAATCATCATAGTATGGAATCAGGCCAAATGATATTTTGAAAGTTTAATTTTGCTAAAAGATAGTAATTAATTCTAAGTGATGGGTAGTGACAATTTGGGGTCCTCAGGCATGATGTAATACAAAATCTAGCTAGAGCTGGGGGAATTGAGAAATGCATCGGATTTAAATTTAAATTCCACCTTTGGCTTAGGCAAGACGTTTGTTTGTTTGCTTGCTTGCTCCCTTGGTTTTAATTTTAGAGGTTTGTTTCATTTTGCCCTGAAATTCTCTGTGTCGGCTCTAATAGCCCTTCCTTTCCTCTCTCCTAATTTTAGAAGAACTAATTTTAGGATCTCCTCCAGATTTCTGGTTATTGGTTTTCAAATTTTGCAATGTAATAGTCCCCTATATCCACAGGAGAGACATTCTAAGACCTCCAGTGGATGTATGGCATTATAAGTAGTCCTGAGCTCTATAATATAATGTTTTTTTCCTTCTTAATTAAGTGCTTGTCTTGCACTGTGGCCCTAACTTGGCATGTCGGCAAAATTAGCAGGAGTTTCTTTTTCCTTCTCACAATCTCACAGATAGAAGGCACATGCTTATCATAGATCTTAGCAGACCTTTGATTCTTCCCTTCTTGAGAATGTTCACCTTTTCATTAAAGGAAGCACATTGTGGCTTCTCTTTAGCATATCTGAATCACCAGATTCACAGCTCCTGTGTTTTGGGGTCATTTGTGAGTAAAATGAGGATTTTTGAACACAGCACTGTGCCACTGCCACAGTCCATCTGAGAGCCAGGATGGCTACTGAGTGACCAATGGGCAGGTGTCGTGTGCAGTGTGGACGTGCTGAACAAGAGGATGGCTCACATCCCAGATAAGACCGACCGGGTTTCATCATACCACTCACAAGAGCATGCAATTGAAAACTTATGAATTGTGTATTTCTGGAAACTTCTATTTAATGTATTCAGACTATAGTTGACTGGTTACAGGGAACTGAAGTGGTAGAAAGCAAGACCACAAATAAAGAAGGACTATGGTTTATAAGAATTATGGGCAGGAGTGGGGAAGGGAAGGAGGTGCAGGAAGGTAGTTGAAGATGGCCCATCTGAATCTCAGATGATTGTATCAGAACCTGGAAGTTAGGAGTTCTCAATTCAGTCCCTACAGAGCTGGTCTCTGTGATGGTCAAATTTCTGTGCCAACTTTCTAGACTATAATACCCAGTTTTTGGTAAAACACCAGTGTAGATGTTACTCGAACTCCTAGAACTAATTAAAGTTGTGATTAAATCAGTAGACTCTGAATAAAGCAGATTACCCTCCATAATGTGGGTGGGCCTCATTCAATATCTGGACAGCGTTAAGAGAAAAGATTAAAGTTCCCAGAGGGAAAAAGGAAAAAAGGCCTCTGCCTTTAGACTGCCTTAGGCATCAAGCCTCCTCATCAGTTCTTTTCTAGTTCTCTGCTCTGCAGAGTTCAGAACTGCCAGCCTCCACCATGGTATCAGCTAATTTCTTAAAAATAAATCTCTCCATAGATAGATGCATAAACACATGCGCGCGCGCACACACACACACAAACACACACACACACACATACTCTATTAATCCTATTAGCTCTGTGTTTCTAGAAAATCCTGAATAATTTGTCTTACTTTTATCAGGAACATGGCCTCTATAACCTACTGCATCTATATTCTTCATTATAACTCATAAGCAGAATAACTGTTTTTACAAAGTCACATACTGAATCCAAGCAATAGAACCTTTGTATTTGGGCAAGGAGAATAAACATCTTTACTTGACCAAATTAGCTGTTTAATTGCCCTTGCTCTTGTAGTTGAATGTATCATGTCAATTTTGAACATTTTTAATTAAGAGATTTATATTAGAGACCAAGTGTTAAAATTGTTTGAACTTGAAAGGCTTAATTTACAATGAAATGCAACAGATTCTGGTGAGTGTTTCTGAGCTGCTAATAAAGATTAATTTAAACTCAAATGTTGTTTATTGTTTTTTAATTATGTAATTGTTATTCACCCAAACTTCTTGATTTTCCATGTTAAATTATCATGCCTGTATCTCACTCCAATCTCTCTGTTTAGTTAACCAATTAATTAAGGATGGGGATAGTTTGCATTTATTAGCATTCTAATGGGCAGATTAATTCCCTGTAGCCTAAACATCTACATGCGTTCAGTTCTTTAGTTCACTTTCATCCCTTTTTAAGTGATTTTCATTCTTAATTACAGATACTAGAAATCCAAAATCATGTTCTTAAATATCCAGTCCAATCCATCTCACTGAATTGCCTCTTGCAAATGAAGTTCAAGTGTTGGTGCAAACACTGCAAAGGAATCACACATGGTTGAGACTAGCAGTGAACAAAAACCCATCAGAATCAGGATTTTTAAATTCTTGGCAGTTCTTGTCTTTGAGGAACCAAGGACCAGCAACTTTGGAGAAGCACCCACTGACCTGAAGTTCATGCAAATCTTCTTTCTTTTTTCTAACATTCACTGTGTTGTTACATCAAATATTAAAAATTAGGACATTGACTCCATCAAAAGACAAAATTATTAAAAAAGTAGTTTAAGAATCTAATTGGTTTTTGTGAGCGATTTATAAATGGAAAAGCACACTCTCTAAAGATTTAGGAAAGATGCTCCACTACACATGACAGTTAGTTCTCATACTGTGGGGACAAGAGAACAGAATAATAATTTCTAAAGGACAGATTGGTTAATATCAGGTTGCTTCCCATTACTTTCTTTGTAAGATTTAAAGCAAGGGGACTTTCTTATCATGCTGAATAAGCAGGAAAGACAGATTAAAACAGAGGCAGGCAGTTAAGAAAATGGGCCACCTAAAAGGCTTCTCTAAATGTACAGGCTACTCCATAAAAATGGATTACCTGGTAGAAACATTCGACATTTCAGCTGATTCCATGATCCCAAAGAGACAGGAAGAGGGAAAGCAGGACAGATCTGAGTGAAGGCTAAAAACTCAATGACTAAAAGGGCACAATTTGACTCAGGAGACTGAGAGGCAGGAGGATCATGAGTTCAAAGCCAGCTTCAGCAAAAGCAAGGTGCTAAGCAACTCAGTAAGACCCTGTCTCTAAATAAAATACAAAATAGGGCTGGGGATGTGGCTCAGTGGTTAAGTGCCCCTGAGTTCAAGCCCTAGTACTCAAAAGAAAAAAAGAGCACAACCAACCAGAATGTCTCAGGCCTGACCAGTGGCCTTAGCACTTTTCCAATACCTGATTAACATAGATATTGAGCAAAGCCCCAGCCAGCATTTATCTGAACCCCTAGATTAGTACATTTGTTTGGCAACCCACTATTGGGACCTTCTTGCTCAGAAAGAGCTGCTTTCTTTCTTCTTACTTGAGTAAATCTTACTTTTTAAAATTTTATTCTTTGGGTTTGCAAGACAAGAACGTGGAAAGGAATGGCTAGTGTGCTACTACTGTCTGCTGCAACACTAGTTTCATATAAAGAGTTGCAACACAGAGATCCCGTCCACCATGATTGTAACAGCAGAGAATTCGATTTTGCCTGCTGCAGGCTGCTGTCCACGCTAGATCCTGTCTGCTGCAATTGCAGCAGCACAAAGTCTGGTTTCCTTGCCATATCCGTTTCACCACTGCACTCCAAAACAACGGATTCCTATATACTTTCTTGAAGATCTTTGAGCCAAAGATGTATTACATATATTTTAAAGAAACTCTGAACATGGACTACAAGGTCTTGCACTATATCCAACAATCACAACAAGTCAAACACTGGTAAAAGAGAGCTCTCTCTGGTACCTGACTGGGGGAAATCATTTTCATCAATAGGATAGGTGACAAAAGCATGCTTAATTGATAGCTATTCATTAGAACCTACATTTCTTTGGGAAGAGAGCAGGACCAGCTACACGATTTGCAGAGCCCAGTACAAACTGAATGGCAAACATGGACATTGCATTTAACTCCTTCGCTCACAAGGATACTTCACTGTCTCATCTCATCAGTCTTCACTTACAAAACTCAAGCTCAATGATTAGATCATTAATCATTTCAAGATAGTAAAAGCAAAAAATAAAACCAAGGGTGGATCCTTCTGAGGATGAGACTGACTGCACAGGTCACATGCCCATGATGCTGTCCCAGGCAAAATTCTTTACCCCTTAGTTGGGAGAAAGTTTTCATTTCAACTTATTGTTCATTTTTATTTCAGTGCCATGGTGAATTTCTCTGGTGAGTTTCCTTTTTGCTTAAATCAAAAGATGCCCAAAATCTCATCTAATAAACTGGTTCCACATTTTCAGGTGTTAATAAATGAACTCTGATTTCATGTGATTTGGCTCGCTATGAGGGATCATATCCTACACAGAGGAAAATTTAAAAGGACATAGCTGAGGGGCTGGGATTGTAGCTCAGTGGTAGAGCGCTTGCCTCGCATGCGTGAGGCCCTCGGTTCGATCCTCAGCACCACATACAAAGCAATGAAATAAAGAAATTGTGTCCATCTACAACTAAAAAAAAAATTTTTTAAAAAAAAGGCATAGCTGGGAGGGAAGCAGCAGAGATTAGGAATAACAACATCAGGTCTGCAACTAGATGAAGATGTGTTCAAACCAAAGCTTTCTCACTTTCGGTTGTGCCTTTAGCACATTTAAAAATACTTTTATTCCTGTAAAAGAAACTGGTGATAATGATAATGCCCCATGGAGTTGTTGAACTGATCAAACTCAACCCAATGTCCACAAGTAATCCAAATCCTTTGAGAATGGCCACTGAGCTCTCGAAGATACAGAAAGGTTGATCCCCAACCCCCATTCCATCCCATCCTAGGTTGGTGTGCTTGCTGTTTCATTAAATCCTCGGGGGGCAAAGGGGGGTGGCTCAAGTTTTCATGATTGCTCTTTTTTCACTTCTTTTCCCCACAATACTGTCCCAAGCCGGACAACCCAGACATGAGCTAGACTCCACATCTGGATTAAAACACATGTGCACAAAGAGCTCACCAAGACCTTCAGGAGGATAGCCATTGGTATGACAAGTGGGAAGGTGCAACGGATTTACATTGCAGAATTTTTAACAATTGCTCTTAAAATATTCCTTTGCACATTCACCAGTTTGGATTCTAATCTGCCTGCATCTCCAGAGAAAAGAAAACCTGTGTATCCTTCTTCCTCATTTTCTTCTTCCTCAGATCAACAGAGGCTTCCTTGAGTTCTACTCTCTAAGTGAGACCTGCCTTTTAGCTATACCCAAGTGCCTTATATCAAGTGTTTTTCTAACAATGTTTCTTATCTCACTAAAGTTAGTATAGTACCATTTAAAGATGAGAAGATTGATTTTAACTCTCTCTTCTAAGATTCTATAATTAGGAATTGGTGAAGTTAGAATCCAAACCTAAATACTTTATTTTCAAATTTGACGATATTTTATTAAACATTCATCATATAGTAGACTCTGTGCTAAGAGCGTCACAATATTTAATCCTCAAAACAACTTGCTAAGTATAATTATTACCATTGGCCAATGAGTTATCCATGGCATAGGAAGATTAAGTAACTTGCATACCTAATAATGGTGCACATGGATTTCAAATCTAGGTCTACTGCAGTTGTTAAAGTTTTACCATTTTTTAAATTGCTGAACTCTCTCAGTGGCTCAGGAGAAGGTGCTCATATTTGTATTGAATATGTCAGTGTCTTCATCCATCATAGCATCCCCTCTCTTCCTGTCCTTCCTGTCTACATAATCTCAGTACTTGAATTTGACAACTAGAGTGTGTTCCAAAAAGTCATAATAATAAATAAGGGAAGGAAGAAAAACAGAGAAATGAAACCAAGTTAGTACTTAAGAACTTTAATGTGTTAAGAGGAACATAAATTAAGAATATGGAAAAGCATATTGGATTTAAAATATACTTGAGAGCATTTTAGTTCATTTTAGTGAGTTTGTCTGAAAATCATTGACATAGTTATACCGGTTAGTAATAGGAATAAGAAGGGAAAGATATTATCCCATTGGAGAAAGGAAAATGGCATAATTTCTCTGGTTTCTAGAGATGTGCAATAGGAAGTGAAACCCAAACTCCAAACCCTATGTCACATGAGCACTTGCATCTCACACAAAGATAGCTGCTCTGTATCTCAGTACTTTGCTCAAGGATCTGAGATATGAGCATGCATGAAGATGTCCTTTAGATTTAGGATTCTTCTTTAAAAACCTCAGACTCACCATTCTGAAAGAAGGAAATTAATATGTGTAACATTGTTTTAATTTGCAACTTCCTATTCCTTGGCCTGATTTCACCATTCCAACCATTCAATCAACCATACCAGGCACTTGCTAGGCTCTGGAGATCTAAGGCCAATGACTTATTTGTTTTGATGGATTTCTACTGCTGATAATTTCTGAGTTGAGACCTAAAAGATAAGAAATGGTCAGGGACCTGGAGAAGAACATTGCAGACTGGGAATATCATGTACCAAGGGTCAAGGGAGATAACTCTGCTCATTTGTTTTTTCTTTCTATGGCTCTCACCTGAAGCCTGTATGATATTATCAGGCCCAGGAGGATCTCTGAAGTCTTGTTGGACACCTTTGAGGGAGGACATGGCTTTACCATTATTCATACCTTCCCACTGCTGTCATTAGATCTTCAAAGAGACCTATTAGACTAAACTATGATAATAAGATATGGCAATGAAGGAAAGTTATCACAGAACTGACTTTTCTTTTCTTCCTGTTTGTATTACTTTCTAACACAATTTTTGTGATTAGGAGATTTTGAGCATAACTTAATGAATCTCTGTCCACTCCTAAATAGGTATATAAAATCAGCATGCCTGATGAGCACACTCATTGCCAAATAATAAGGCTTCAATTCCATGAAAATTTATTTTAAAATGAGGTGTTTTTCTTCCCCATTCACCCTGCCTCAATCTCACTCTTCCTTTATCTCTTTTTAACATCATATCAATAAGGACTAGGGATTCTGGAAGCAAAAGATGATGATATTGGATGAATGAGACAGTAGGTAGAGTTATCACTGGAAACACCAATCAAGGAGAATTCTAATGCCTCTAACCACTTCTTAGACCTGGCAGGTGCAAACTCTGAGTCTTCCAACTACCTGCACAGTGCCTGATGCTGTTGGAAGGAAAAAGAGCTTCCCTTTCTCACCCAATTCCCAAAGCACACTTAGAACTTCTCTTTGTCAGGTTCTAACATCAAGTAATGCTTTCAAGTGACAGGAGAATGTGTTAATCCCCAGACTTCTTCCTTGGATGCAGCAAGTCCAGAGAACATGTTTTAATCAGCTTTTTCTCTGATGTGACCAAAACGACCTGACAAGAACAATTGGAGGAAGAAAGTTTGTTTAGGACTCATAATTTCAGAGGTCTCAGTCCATAGAAGGCTGGTTCCATTCCTTGGGGCTCAAGGTAAGGCAGAATATCATGTCAGAAGAGTGTGGTGGAGAAAAGCAGCTGGAAATGTGTCATCAGGAAGCACAGAGAGGGAGAGGGAGAGCTCAACAAAGACAAAATATATAACCCAAAGGCACACCCCCAGGAGCCCACCTTCTCCAACCACACCCTACCTGACTACAGTTACTACCCAGTTAATCCCTATCAGGGGATTAGTGCACTGATTAGGTTAAATTACTCATAACCCCACCATTTCATCTCTAAACTTGCTTGCATTCTCTCACATATTGGCTTTTGGGGGACTCCTCACATCTAAATCATAATAGAAAGAATGCTCTTGAGCTGGCAAGAAAGAATTCATGCAATGAGTACTCAATAAATTTTGGATTACCTTGAAAAACTCCATCCTGGCATTTCAAATTTCTGTTGTTTAAAATGGGGGGTAATAATAGCAGATAGTGCCTACCTTGGAGTGATAGAATACAGAGTAAATGATTAATACATGTAAAATATTTCTAAATGAGTCAGGAAGAGCAGTTCTTAATTTTTTTTATGTCATGAATCCCTTTTGCTATGGATCTTTTGTCAGAAAATATTTTTTGAAATTAAAGATTATGAAAAATATTCAAAGGAAATAAGTTATATTTAAATACAATTATCAAAAAGGTTAATTGTTATATAGTAATATTTTTATACAGAAAGTAAAATCTACACACAAAATTTAGTGGCAGATCTAATGGCTACCCTGATACCAATGTATTCAGCATAAATGATATCCCAAGCTCTCTATGGCATCTGTAATGTGATCTGAAATTGTGAGGATTCATTTGGTGTCAAAAATTGTTAATACTGCTGATAGTACTTTGATCTGTTGTCTACATCTATAATTGAATGGTGAGGATGAAAATAAAGGTATAATTATTTTTCAACTACATTTACAAGTTAAGGCCCCCAAATTGGAAAAAAAAAAAATCAATGCTCCCAGGAGAAATTATGGGATTACCTTACAGAGCTGGGCATTTGGGCCTGCTTGCAAAAAGAAGCATGGAATGATACCCCACGAAGCTCATCCTCTCATTTGGGAACCTCAGGTTGTCATCCTCCTGAGGTCAAGGAATAGAAATCAGCCATCCTCTTTTCCTACTTCTACCAATTTTCTTACCCTAAGAGCATCTTCCCACAGTGTGAGTAGAGCACAGAAACACTAAATGAATCTAAATTACCTAGCTGCCTACAGAGAGAACTCCTAGATCAACAGAACACCAAAACATTTGAAGACAAATGAGAATAATATAATAACATATTACACACTAATGGAAAAGACCAAATTATCCAAAGAAAAACTGGACCCAAGGATCCCATCCATTTTTTATTTTTTATTTTTAATTTTTATTTGTTGTACTGGAAATTGAACTCAAGAGCACTTGACCACTGAGCCATATCCCCAGCCCTATTTTGTGTTTTATGTAGAGACAGGGTCTCACTGAGTTGCTTAGTGCCTTCCTGTTGCTGAGGCTGGCTTTGAACTTCTGATTCTCCTGTCTAAGCCTCTCTAAGTGCTGGGATTACAGGTGTGCGCCACGGCACATGGCTCCACCCATTTCAAGTGTGTGTGTATAATGGTGACAGTAGGATCTAGTGGTAAAGAACACAGGCTTGTGTGTCAGACACATTTGGGTTGCAGTGTTGGCTCTGTAACTTACTAATTATGCTTTAGGGCATATGACTTCATGTGTCTAAGTCCTGGGTTCCTCACCTGCAAAACCAAAGTAATAACAGTACCAACCACAGAGGTTTACTGAGAAGATTGAATAGGTGAGCACATAAAAGGTTTTAACACACTGACTGACACTGAATAAATGTTAAGTTAATGTCGGCTTTTAGAAGTAACACCACCATGTAAATTCTTCTTTTGTGTGTGCGTGTGTGCTGTGTGTGTATCAGGCTGTGAGGGCAAACATCGGATGTCGTCTATCACCTGCACAAACACACAGCTAAATTACAATCCTGACTGGGCTAAAGGAAATCAAACAACAGGCTCATGCTATCTCAAATGCCATGATGTGGAAGGAGAGCCAGTGGGGTGTCCCTTCTATAAAAACAGTGTCTAACAAAAGTAATGGTCCATTGCAAGACTTCAGTTGCAGAGCTGAGCTGACTACATTTTTGTTCTGCATTAGACCTGTAAAATCCTGTCATAGCTGTCTGCTTTGCAAATAGAGTTCAGTCCACTGCCAAACTCCAAAATAAGATGCTCAGCAACTTCACCCCAGCTGTTCACTTCAGTTAGCGCATGTCAATACAAGTGAGGTCTATTACGGTTCAGTGATTTTCCATCACTTGTCAGTCAGCACAGCCTCTTCCTGGTTCCCTCTCCCTTGTGGCGCCCGGACTTCTTAAAGAATTTTTTACCACTTTGCTTGGGTACTGTTTCTCTAGTGCCTTCCTTCTCGTTTTCCTTTTGAATGTTTTATGAAAAACTGGCAACAAGTCTGAACACCGGCCAGAAGATGAAAGGCACACAAGCTTGGGAACAGAAAAACGCACATGTTCCCCCCAAAAGATAGTCTCAGTCTCGAGCCTAAAACTTTAATCCCTGAGAAACTATTGTTTACGTTCCCAGCATTAATTAGGCTAATAAATCTGCCAGCATCTCAGCTAGCAATTTGTAGACAAAGACATATTCCTGAATAAATTCCTAGAGGCAAGACATGTGAATAATACTGCTGGGTGGGGCAGGGCAGCATCTGAAAGGCTCTGCCTCACATGCCGTGTAGCAGCCTAGAGCCCACTTCAAAATGGCACAAGTGACTGCCAGGGGAGGCAGCAGCCACAGGGCAGCATCCTAGAAAATGCCCCAAAGCAATTCAGGACACAGAAGATGCAAACATGGTCTAGAGACCACCAGATTTCCTCCAACAACCATATAGTTGCATAGTATATATATGTAGATTTTGATTTGACAACTTTGTATTTGATCCCTTCATGGTCTTAGGTAGCTTAAAATTCATTGTGGAGCCACTTTAGGGTTGAGAGAACTGAAGCCTGGAGATGTTATGACCTGTTCAAAGTCACATGCTATAAATAGTGTAGCCATCTCCATTTCTTTATTATCATGCCAAGAAGAAAATGACAATCCTTTTGATTTTATCATCTTTGATAGCTGTAGAATCCAATTAAACTATTGTTCCAGAGATTCTATCTAGACAACTTTGCTATTTTTGTGACAAAAAAGACAGTCACTGGTATTGGGTAGGACTAGAACTCATTGTCTCACAGCCAATTCCCATGCAGGTCAGAACAGACATTAAGAATTTGGATTTATTCTTGGAATACCTCTAACAAAATCCTCCAGACAGCCATCATCTATCAGTTCCAATTGGCAACATGGTATGAACCATCTGCTATTTCTGAATATCTAGTGTTTCTTCTAACCATATACTAGTGATATATCTAACTGTAAGGGAAAAAAAACATTGTGATATGTCCAACTGTAAGGGGGAAAACATTAGAAAGGGACTATTTTAAACACTGCATAATTTTTTCTACTTTAAAAACAGCAATGGTACTTACAGAAACAGGTAACTTGCTAAAGAACCTGTCCTTCCCTCAGTCCTATATTGGTGGCCTTCTTGTCTATAGAATATCAACTATAAACTGCATGGCTAACTTTTCTCTTTCCTACATGGTTTTGGAGTCTACTTATGACACTATAGTATGAGGCATGATAAAGAAGGCAAAAAAAATAGCTATTTGTTGGGCATCTGTTTTAGTCAGCTTTTTTGCTGCTGTGACTTAAAGAACAGACAGGAACAACTTTATAGGAGAAAAAGTTTATTTAGGGGCTCACAGTTTCAGAGGATTCAGTCTATAGAAGGCCGGCTCCATTCCTCAGGACTCAAGGTGAGGCAAAACATCATGGCAGAAGACTATGGCGGAGAGCTGGGCGCGGTGGCACATGCCTGTAATCCCAGCACTTAGGGAGGCTGAGACAGGAGAATCGTTGAGTTCAAAGCCAGCCTCAGCAATGGCGAGGCGCTAAGCAACTCAGTGAGACTCTGTCTCTACATAAAACACAAAATAGGGCTGGGGATGTGGCTCAGTGGTCAAGCACCCCTGAGTTCAATCTTCAATACCCAAAAAAAGGAGTGTGGCAGAGAGAAGCAGCTCACATGATGATCAGTGAGCAGACAGAGATCTCCATCCACCAGATACAAAATATATACCCCAAAGGCAGCCCCTTATGCCCACCTCCTCTAGCCATATCCTACCTGCCTCACTTACCACTAAATTAATCCCATCAGAGGATTAATTCACTGATTGTGTTAAGACTCTCATAACCCAATCATTTCTCCTCTAAACCTTCTTGCATTGTCTCTCACTTGAGCTCTTGGGAGACACCTCACATCCAAACCATAACAGCATCTGCTATGGTGCCAAGTATTCTTCTAGGAGTTGGAAGATAATAGTGAGTAAGGTGGGCTCTATATTCTCATAAAGCTTATATTTCAGAGGCACAGAACCAACAATAAACAAATGAAAAATAAATCTACAAGATAACTTCAGTTATTGAAATGTGCTTTTGGAGGAATAAAATAGGGCAAACGTAATAGAGTGTGTTTTGAAGATATCTCAGTATTTCAGCTGAGAACGTACTGATGCAAAGGAATTGGTAGTTGAAGATCTTGAAGCAAAGCACTTCAGGCAGACAGGACGTGAACAAGGGCCCTCAGCAAGCGTGGCATGTTTGAGGACAAGGGAGAAGGCCACAGTGGCTGGAGGGCTGGGATGTGAATAAAGGGAGGACAGACAAAGAAGTGGGCAGGGCTACAGCATTAGTGCCTTGGAGGCCATGGTAAAGAGTGGGAATTTATAGACATCCTTTGGTCTTGGTTCTAAGCCCTGCAGATACCAAAAGCTATAGAAGCTCAAGTGCCTTATTTAAAATGGAGCAGTATTTACCTATAACCTGTGCATATCCTCTGGTGTACTTTGAATCATCTCCAGATTAACTATAATACCTAGTACAATGTAAATGGTATTTAAATAGTTCTATATTCTTTAAGGAATGACAAGGAGAGAACTAAATCTGTTCATGTTCAGTACAGACACTTTTTTTTTCAACTATTTTCAATCCACTATTTGTTGAACCTATGGATGTAGAATCTGTGAATATGGGAGGCTGGCTGCATTTTAAACTTATTTTAAAGCCATTGCAGGACTTTTGATGGAAGAGGGACCTGGAATGATTTACACGTCTAGAAATCAGGAAGAAAGCACAACTGCTGTCCTGAAGGAGCTAATGAACCACATCACGATTACAATATGAGGCAGTAATGGAAGTGGTGGGTGATGAACACAGGTTGCACATACTCTCCACCCGCCTCAGCATCTGAGGCACATTATAGTCTATTATCAGGAGTTTAAGAACAAAGAGTAAAATTAGTTTGTGTCTTTGGACTCCAGGGGAAATAGTTTTCACTTTTATTTTCTTATTGAAATGCAATTACAAATCTTCTGAGTGTACAATAAAATATTCCCAGTCCTTTCAGGAAGGGTATGTATGGTTAAGTGCTGACATCCAATCTTTTCACCTTTTTTTTTTAAATATTTATTTTTTAGTTGTAGACAGACAGAATATCTTTATTTTATTTTTATGTGGTGCTGAGGATCGAACCCAGTGCCTCACATATGCTAGGCGAGCACGCTACCACTGTGCTATAACCCCAGCCCCTCTATTCACCTTTTGATTTGAGGAACCGGGGCAGCATAATCCCCTAAGCATTTTACACTCAGAGCAATCTCTCTTATTTGCATTTGTTGATAGGGACAATTAAAAAGTAATATTTAAAAATTTTAAATCTAGTTAATGAAAAGTAAACCATTAGTCATGTAAATGAATAAAGTAAACCTTTATCCAGGAACCCATCACGTCCACAAGGAGCAAGTTCCTGGGGTCCAGATCCCGGGGTTCTCATAGTTACCTGGTAACTGGAGCACACATTTTTACTTTGGATATTGGCCTTGGTTATTCGTAGCTCAAACGAACGAACTGATTTAGACAATTTCTACATTCTTCCACATCACCTTTAACCTTCAATGATCTGAGAATCCCTCTGTATTTGGGTTGATTTTAGAGACCACCATGTTGGCCACAATCCTGTGTGCTGAGAAACAAAATAAGTCAACTGAATTCAGGCAGTTTAGATATCCAGGACTGTAGAGGAACTATGTACTATCTTCAGTGGGGCAACCCTTATAAGAGGAGAGAGAGAGCACTTGTGCCAAATATGTGTAATTTCCATGAGTGCTGTCATTGACCTACTTTAAATGTTTAAGTACCGAAGAGCTTATAAAGGCATCTAACAACTACTTCAGAGAACTCATGATCCATCTCAGAAGAAGGTAAAACAAATAGATGAGAAGTTAAATAATACAGTGTAAGCTGAGTAATGTGATACGCCACAGGTGTTACATGATTCATTATTAAATGAAAAAAGTATGGAGTGAAACAAATGTAGGAAAAACTGAGCTCATAACCTTTGAGAGGTGAATTCATCTATTTATTCAATTTATTCAATCATTTAACAAGTACTTGTGGTGTGCTCGCTTTGCCAAGAGATTGGCTGGGTTCGAGAGAAGAAGTGGTAAGCCAAGATAGTTGCATTGTTGGATATATGAATCAATTGGAATATTTGGGAGGGGTTCATTCCTGCTGAAATGTTAGATTTCTTTTCTCTCACATTTTGCCTCCAGAAAGATGTGCATGATCTGACTGTGAATGTAACATATTAGAATATCCTGGGGATTGTCACAAGATTTACAGAATTATGGAACTATTCAATTATCAGTCGTTATCTTTCTTTTCGCCAGTTAAATTGAATATCTCAATTCAAAAGTCTCTGAGGACACAGAGCTCTTTACTTTAGAGATGTACACTTCCCCTAGTAGACATAGAACTTATACGTGTTTTCTTTGTACTAAGAAAAACTCTTCCAGCTACCTGTTTCATGCAGCCATCGGAGAGTTGATAGAAAAATATGTGAGCTCTTATCTCAAAGAAGACCTCGCAGACCTTCTCTGCTGAGAGTAAAGAAACATCAGGGTATGATCAGGGTATGATCAAGGAAATAATGGTATTTTGAACAGGTGCTTTAAAGATAATAACTGAGCTACTTCATTACTGTTTAACATGCATGATTTCATAGCAGATAGGGTAAAGGAAGACTACTTCAGCTCCCATGTATTCCTTCAGCAAAGGCTGCTACCTCATTCTTTATGTGTCATACAATGGTACATTTTAATTTGATAAAGAAAACATGTATTTATGCCAAATTCCCAAGTTTAAAGTGGCTTTGAATTTCATAAGCTACTTCCTGCCCTCATTAGTTCAATTGAGGTGATGCTGGCAGTCATTGAAGACGATTGATTAGTGGTTTTTCAGTGACCCATGGTACCTAATTCTCTGGGATTCTGAAATCTGTTTATAAACAAAGAAAAGCATTTACATTTTTCAGAAACTCATTGTCTTGCACCAGTCCTATGGTGACTTCCGTGACTTTCATTTATTGTCAGTTTTGATTACATGGTCAGCACTCTGCTTTGCACCAGGGATCCAGTGGTGAGCCATCTCCATTGCTTGCTCTTAGTTGCAAGGGACAGACACAAACATCAGTAAGCTCAGGGACCTCACTGGCTCTCAGTTATTAATATAACTACTATGTCCAGGCTGCGGTCACAGCTCCTCATCCAGGAACTCACACCATGTCCTCAGGTCTTAGACTCACTGTTTTCATATTTTGCTGATGTTTCTGTGTTTGTCTGTCTTTAAACAGGTTTCTCCTCATGGATAGAGGCCAAGTGACCACCAGCAACTCTAAGCCTTCCTTTTATAGCAGTGCCTGAGGAGAGAAACCGCCATCCCCAATAGTGCATGGAAGTTCTATGATCAAATCCCATTGGCCTTGATTGGGCCATATCCCCATTTCCAGACTGTTGAGATGTGTGTGTGTTGGGAGAGTGTTTTCATATTGTTATTGGTCAGGCCTGGGCTACTAGGTCACCCTGGATCAGGGTTAAGGGATAAAGTAAGGTTAGTTTCCTAAACCTAGAAACTAATAGGACAGAAAGTAAGAAGGAGCCTAAAGAAAACTGAGGAGTAGATGTTTGGCAGACAAAAACAGCATATGTCCTTTACATAAATCTTTTTCTAAGTCAGGGTTGCATCATTTTGAGTAAGAACACAGAGTCCTTCCAGTGGGAAGATAGACGAGCAATCATCGTCGTATTTAAGTTAGTTAGTGGTAGACCCTGGCGCAGAATTCAGGTCTTCTGACACCTAGTTTAATTGACTCTTCATAAAATGTCTCCCTTTTAAAAGCCAAGAACATCATTTGTGAGATCCAGTATAAAATGAAAATGAGGACCCCTTGTTCAAAAATTAAGAATTTCAAGATGATCACAGCAGAATCACCAACATAGGGCATGAGCCACACTCCCAAGAAGCTGGCCTAAGGTGATGTCTTTGGCAAAAATTAGAAGACATCACCTTCAACCCTTCCAGTTTTCAATCTAGGATGTATACCACAAGGACATAATGGCTTTTTAGAAACACATAAAACTGGGCTCTCTTTCACATTAACAGGATTTCTGTAGGAGTAAATGTTATCATGGGATAAATAAATAAGGGTATGAATTCCATAAAGAGAGAGAAGATAGTCCCATCGGCTCTGTGTTGGCAAGGTGCCATAACCAGTATTAGATTAGGTTCTGGCTGCCATATGAATTGAAGATATTTTTAAAGGCTTGAAACTGTTTTATTTTCCCATTGGGCCAGCTTGGTTGACTTTGGGTTTGTTGTTTTTAATTGTCTGCTATTCTGGCATATACATTTGTTATGGATTTAATTATGTTACCCCCCACATCCATGTGTTGAAGCTGTAACCCCCAATGTGACCTTTAAGGAGGTAAAGTTAAATGGGGTTATAAAGGTGGAGAACTAATTCAATAAAAGTTGTGTCCTTATAAAAAGAGGAAGAAACACTAGAACATACACATAAAGAGAAAACTCCATGTAGGGAGCCAGGGAGAAGGCAGCTCTGTGCAAGCCAAGGAGAGAGACCTCAAGAGAAACCAACATTTCTGACACCTTAATCTTGGACTTCCAGCTTTCAGAGTATTGAGAAAATAAATTTCTGCTGTTTAAGACACCCAGTTTGTGGTATTATGTTATGACATCCCTAGTAGACTAATACAGCACCCAACAAATATCTGTTTAATGAATAATAGGAATACTTGGAGCACCTGGATCATCCAGACAAGAGAAGATGTAGAGTATTATCAGAATAATCTCTGACAGGAGTATTGATCCGTATATGCCTAAGGGGAAGACCTGAGCCCAATAATTGGATCAAAATAAGAAAGTCCTTCAACAACTAGACTTTATTGTAACTCCTTTACAGAGAACATTTTCACACAGACTTCTAGAGGGTAAGAAAAGCTCAGGGAATTCAACTGCAAGAAGAGACTGATCAGAGGAAAGCTCATGGCACAAGGTATGTTAGAAAATGAAATTAAGGACAAGACCTGCTTCATCAGATCTTGGATGTTACTCCAAGATGTTCTAGAGGAAGCATTCTCCTGGAAATTCAGGGAACGCATGAAGATCACATATTTCTTAACATGGAGTAGGTAATAAATCAATTTGCAAAGGAAATTATCAGAGCTAAGACTGGACTATATACAATCATGGCTTACACCAATTATAAGACAAGTTTTAGAAAAGCATAACTCAAGTACATGGCGCACACACACAAAACAATCCAATCAATAAATGGGCTAAGGAACTGAACAGATACTTCTCAGAAGAAGATATATAATCAACAAATATATGAGAAAATGTTCAATATCTTTAGCAATTAGAGAAATGTAAATAAAAATTACTCTAAGATTTCATCTCACTCCAGTCAGAAATGGCAATTACCAAGAATACAAACAACAATAAATGTTGGCGAGGATGTTTGGGAAAAGGCACATTCATACATTGCTGGCGGGACTACAAATTTGTGCATCCAATCTGGAAAGCAGTATGGAGATTCTTCAGAAAACTTGGAATGAAACCACCATTTGACACAGCTATCCCACTCCTTGGTTTATACCCAAAGGAATTAAAATCAGCATGTTATAGTGATGTGCCTACATCAGTGTTTGTAGCGGCTCAATTCACAATAGCTAAACTATGAAACCAACCTAGGTGCTCTTCAACAGATGAATGGATAAATAAAATGTGGTATATACACTTGATGGAATATTACTCAGCCTTAAAGAAGAATGAAATTATGGCATTTGCCAGTAATTAGATGGAGCTGGAGAATATCATTATAAGTGCAATAAGCCAATCCCAATAAACCAAAGGCCGAATGTTTTCTCTGATATGTGGATGCCAATCCACAATGGCAGGGGGGCGCTAGGGAAGAATAGAGTTACTTTAGATAGAGGGGAGTGAAAGGAGGGGATAGTAGAAGGAATCAGACATTATTACCCTATGTACATATATAACTATACAACCAGTGGGATTCTACATCATGTATAACCAGAAGAATGAAATTTTAATTGGAATCACATTGAACTCATATAGCACTTTGGGTAGTATGGCCATTTTGACAATATTGATTCTGCCTATCTGAGAGCATGGTAGATTTTTCCATCTTCTAAGGTCTTCTTCAATTTCTTTCTTTAGTGTCTTGTAGTTTGCATTGTAGAGGTCTTTCACCTCTTTTGTTAAATTGATTCCCAAGTTTGTTTGTTTTTTTGAGGCTGTTGTGAATGGGATAGTTTTCCTAATTTCTCTTTCAGAGGGTTTATCACTGATGTATAGAAATGCAATTGATTTATGGGTGTTGATTTTATACCCTGCTACTCTGCTGAAATCATTAATTAATTCTAGAAGTTTTCTGGTAGAATTTTTTGGATCCTCTAAGTATAGAATCATGTCATCTGCAAATAATGATAGTTTGAGTTCTTCATTTCCTATTTGTATCCTTTTAATTTCTTTTGTCTGTCTAATTGGTCTGGCTAGTGTTTCAAGGACTATATTAAATAGCAGTGGTGAAAGAGGGCATCACTGTCTTGTTCCCATTTTTAGAGGAAAGGCTTCCAATTTTTGTCCATTTAGGATAATGTTGGCCTTGGGTTTAGCATAGATAACTTTTACAAAGTTGACGGTATGTTCCTACTATCCCTAGTTTTTCTGGTGTTTTGAACATGAAAGTGTGCTGTATTTTGTCAAATGCTTTCTCTGCATCAATTGATAAAATCAGGGGCTGAGGTTATGGCTCAGTGGCAGAGCGCTTGCCTCGCATGTGTGAGGCACTGGGTTCGATCCTCAGCACCACATAAAAAATAAATAAATAAACAAAATAAAGACACTGTGTCTATGCATAACTAAAAAATATTTTTTAAAAATCATATGACTCTTATCTTTAAGTCTATTGATGTGATGGATTGTGTTAATCGATTTCTGTATGTTGAATCAACCTTGCATCCCTGGGATGAACCCCACTTGATCATGGTGCACTATTTTTTTGATATATTTTTGTATGCGATTTGCCAGAATTTTATTGAGAATTTTTGCATCAATGTTCGTTGGGGATATTGGTATGAAAGTTTCTTTCTTTGATGTGTCTCTGTCTGGATTTGGAATCAGGGTGATACCTCATAGAATAGTTTGGAAGGATTCTCTCCTTTTCTACTTCATGAAATAGTTTGGGGAGTATTGTCATTAATTCTTCTTTGAAGGTCTTGTAGAATTCGGCTGAGAATCCATCTGGTCCTGGGCTTTTCTTGGTTGGCAGGCTCTTGATGGCATTTTCTATTTCCTTGCTTGAAATTGATCTGTTTAAGTTGTGTATGACCTCTTGGTTCAGTTCTGGTAGTTCATATGCCTCTAGAAATTTGTTGGTGTCTTCAGGTTTTTCTATTTCACTGAAGTATAAATTTTCAAAATAGTTTCTAATTATTCTCTGTATTTCAGTAGTGTTTGTCATGATATTTCCTTTTTCATCACAAATTTGAGTAATTTGGGTTTTCTCTCTCCTTCTTTTCATTAGGATGGCTAGGGGTTTGTCAATTTTGTTTATTTTTTCGAAGAACTAGCTTTTTGTTTTGTCAATTTTTTTAATTATTTCTTTTGTTTCAATTTCAATGATTTCAGCCCGGATTTTGATTATTTCCTGTCTTCTACTTCTTTTGGTGTTAATTTGTTCTTCTTTTTCTAGGGCTTTGAGATGAAGAGTCAAGACATTTATTTGTTGACTTTTACTTCTTTTAATAAATGAGTTTAATGCAATGAACTTTCCTCTTAGCACTGCCTTCATGGTGTCCCAGAGATTTTGACATGTTGTATTGGAGTTTTCATTTACCTCTAAGAATTTTTTTATCTCTTCCCTGATGTCTTCTGTTATCCATGCATTATTCAATAGCGTATTATTTAGTTTACAGGTTTTGGAGTAGTTTCTATTTTTTAATCTGTCATTGATTTCTAATTTTATTCCATTGTGGTCAGATAGGATGCAGGGTAGTATTTCTGTTTTTTTGCATTTGCAAAGACTGGTTTTGTGACATAATATATGATCTATTTTGGAAAATAAAATAGATCATATATTTTGCTGCTGAGAAAAAAATGTGTTTGCTCGTTGATGGATGGAACACTCCATATATGTGTGTTAAGTCTAAATTATTGATTGTTTTATTTAGTTCTATGGTTTGTTTTTTTAGTTTTTGTTTGGAAGTTCTATCCAGTAGTGAGAGAGCTGTATTAAAGTCACCAGGTATTATTGTGTTGTGGTCTTTCAATCTTGTATTTGAGAAGGATTTGTTTGGTATACGTAGATGTCCCATTGTTTGGGGCATAGATGTTTATGATTGTTATGTCTTGTTGATGTATGATTCCCTTAAGAAGTATGAAATGTCCTTCCTTATCCTTTTTCACCAGTTTTAGTTTGAAGTCCACTTTATCTGATATGAGGATGGAAACTCTTGCTTCTTTATGTGGTCCACGTGAGTGATATGTTTTCTCCCATCCTTTCACTTTCAGTCTATGGATGTATTTTCCTATGAGATGAGTCTCTTGAAGGCAGCATATTGTGGGTCATTTTTTTTTAATCCATTCTGTCAGTCTATGTCTTTTAATTGATGCATTTAGGCCATTCACATTCAGGGTTTTTATTGAAATATGATTTGTAGCCCCAGTCATTTTGATTTATTTTTGGTTTTTACCTTGACTTGGTTTCTCTTTTGATTGGCCTCCCTCTTTCTTTTTTTGTGTAGTTCCTCTCTTTGTATATTTTCATTGTTGGTTATCATTTCCTCCTCATGTAATATTTTGCAGAGAATGTTGTGTAGTTGCAGGCTTTTTTGCTGTAAATTCCTTTAACTTTTGTTTATCATGGAAGGTTTTTTTTTCATCATCAAATCTGAAGCTCAATTTTTCTGGATATAAGATTCTTGATTGGCATCCATTTTCTTTCAGAGCTTGGTTTATGTTGTTCCATGATCTCCTGGCTTTTAGGGTCTGGGTTGAAAAATCTGCTGAGATCTGAATTGGTCTCTCCTTATATGTAATCTCTCTTGTGGCCTTTAAAATTCTTTCCTTATTCTGTATGCTGGGCATTTTCATTATAATGTGTCTTGGTGTAGATCTGTTGAAATTTTGTACATTTGGTGTCCTGTAAGCCTCTTGTATTTGATTTCCCAATTCATTTTTCATGTTTGGGAAATTTTCTGATATTATTTTTTTGAAGAGATTGTGCATTCCTTTGGTTTGAAATTCTGTGCCTTCTTCTATCCTGATAAATATTAAATTTGGTCTTTTGATGTTGTCCCATAATTCTTGGATGTTCTGTTCATGATTTCTTACCATTTTCACTGTATGATCATGTTTATTTTCAAGATTGTATATTTTGTCTTCATTATCCAAGGTTCTGTCTTCCAGGTGATCCAGTCTGCTGGTGATGCTTTCTATTGAGCTTTCTATTTGGTTTATTGTTTCCTTCATTTCAAGAATTCCTGATTGGTTTATTTCACCATCTCTAGCTCTTTCTTAATCTTTTGCTACCTGTATTTGCTCTCTTATCTCTTTGTTAGAGTGATCAATGGTTGCCTTTATTTGCTCTCCTATTTCTTCATTAGATTGATCAATTTTTGCCTGTATTTGCTTGCTTAAGTCATTCTTTAATTCACAGATCATTTTAATTACATACATTATGAATTTTTTCTCTGACATTTCATCAACTGTGCTGTCAATGGATTCTATTACTGTAGTATCTAGGTTTATTTGGGGTACTTTCTTCCCTTGTTTTTTCATGTTGATTATGTATCTTCCTTTCTTGCAATGCCAATCTGAGGTATTGCAGTTTCTATCCTATAATCTTATACTGACACTACAGATTACCTGTATCTCACCTTGGAGTTTTATTCCAGTCCTGAGTGGGTGTCCCCACATGGACACTACTGCCACTAAAGTTGGTGGTGGCAGTAGTGGAAGTACCTCAAGAGGGCAGTGGGAGTGGCCTTGGCTGAGCTCCCTAGGTGGTCCCTGAAGGCTATTTGGGGCCCTCTCTTGTGCTCCCACCATGATGGCATGAACTCTGGCCTGGAACTGGGGTCAGTCCCAGGCCCCACTTAGGTCTGGTCTCCCACAGGGGTCTCTGTAGGCAGCCCTTACCATGAGTGTGGACTCCCCTGTGGCTGGCAGCTAGCAGTCTCGGGTCTGCCCTTGGCTGTGCTCCCATGGCAGTCCCTGAAGGCAGTTTTGGACCCTCTCTTGCATTCCTGCTGGGATGGCAGGAACTCTCAATATTTTTCAAATTTAAATTTTAAAATAAACCACATCAGTATAGCCATTTGTGCTTTTTTGGTTATGACTTTTCTGTGCTGTTATCTATAAACAATGTGATAAATGAATTCCAAGTGTGGTGTTATTTTAGTCAGCTTTTCTGCTGCTGTGACCAAAAAACCTGATAAGAACAATTTTAGAGAAGGAAAGGTTTATTTGGTGCTCACGGTTTCGGAGATCTTAGTCCATAGATGGCCAACTCCAGTGCGCTGGGTCCAAGGTGAGGCAGAACATTATGGCAAAAAGGTGTGGTGGAGCAAAGACCTCAGAACATGACAACCAGGAAGCAGAGACTTCTTGTTCTTCAGAGAGAAAATATATATACCCCAAAGTGACCCATCTCCTCCAGTCACACCTCAGAGTTACCACCTAGTTAGTCCATTCAAGTGAATTAATGCACTGATTTGGTTAAGGCTCTCATAACCCAATCATTTCACCTCTAAACTCTTGTACTGTCTCTCACATGAGTTTTGGAGGGACAGCTTATATCTAAACCATAGAAGGTAGCATCTATGTAACACTCCCTAGGAAACTTTAAATAATTTAGAGCCAGAAGAGCTACTCTTTCCATGATATGCATATTTCTTCATATAATATTTGAAGTATAGAGGTTATTCACTGTCCAAATTATGACTTCTTGGGTTGTTTTGAATTCAGTGATATACCAGAAAAATGCAGTTCTTTATGTTGTTTATTATTGGAATCTGATGTAGCAAATAGCACATGTTAAGACATGCTGGAAACATTTATATTTTCATCTGGGTATCCAACAAAATTCCTATCCTTTATCACGCTCCTTAAAAATGGTTTCATCCAGTCTTCATCAGTATTTTCAGAAATTATTTTCCAAAAGCATTTTGGTACAAAAAGAAAAGCCTTCTAGTTTGTCACCATCTTATTGGTATTGTGTAAATTTGACTATACTCATCACACCAAATGAAAGAATTTTTCTCCCCAACAGTATATGACTTTTTTTGTCTTTGACTATTATACCAAATTAAATGAGAATTGTCAGCATGTGAAAGTAAGACACCAAGTTAAAGTGGCCAAAATTAAAGAGAAGTTTATTTCCCTCTTAGAAATTCATCAATGCACCACCTTTTGGTAGCTCCCTCCATGGTCTTGGGCCTTTGCTGCTGTGCCATCCTCATTATACCTTCTCCAGTTCCAGCAGGATTGCTCAGGGTCCTGCCCACATATCTGCACTCCAGCTGGGATGAGCAGCCTCTGACATGTCAGTATCCCTGCCCCTCTGTATTCAGACCTTCATGCTCTTCATCCTCTGGGTGTGACTTGCTTCTTGTGAAGAGAATACAGCAGAAGTGATGCAATATCAATCAGGTCCATCCTTTGGTCACAAAATCTCGTGATGTCCACCTTGCCAGCTAGCACTCTCTTCCTTGCTGGTGCTCCCTCTTTTGTAGTCTCACCTGCTTGTTTGGATGGCACAAGCTGCCATGTTAAGAGCTTTGGAAAGCCCTGGGTGGCAAAGAATTGAGGGTGGTCAGTAAGGACACCAGAGGCCCTAAGCCCAACAGCCCGTATGGCAGTGAATCCTGCCAACAAAAATAAGCATGCACTGGGAAAATGGAGCTTTCCCTAGTGGAGCCTTGGGGTGGCTGTGGCCTAACCACTTGATCACAGGCTTCTCAGAGACTCTGAGCTAGGGGACTCCATGCCCAGATTCCTGCCCTACAAAAACTGTGAGATAAGAAATGTTATTGATATAAGCCACTAAATTTTCAGCATAAAAAATAGAAAATTATTACTTTGGTCAACAGGGTGGAGAGGGGAGAGATAAAAGGGCCTATCCTCTTGCCTTTTGAGGGGCTATTACAGAAGTCCAAGAACACTTATACTCACAGCCCATTCAGTTACAATTCAGTAGAATTCAGTTACAAGAAACATAAATAGCTGCAAGGGAGACTTGGAAATACCTTTTTATCTAGTTAGTAATAGTCCCACTAAGCACTGGCAACCTCATGCAAGGCTTCCTATTGGTTCTACAATAGGATGGTGTCTGCTAGCACACCTAGTGCAACCAGGCTCACATGAACCTTGGTAATGGTCTTCCAGGTCTTGGTTGTTGTCCTTGATGGAAATGGCCATGTTTGTAGTTGGTGGCAGCAGTAGCATCAAAACTGTATGTACCTTGATGTTGGGCTTCCAGGTCCCAGTCAGTGTCTCTAGATGGAAGCTGCCCTAACTGAAGATGGTGGAGGCGGCAGCAGAGGTAACCCCAGATGGCAGTAGAGATGCCCCAAGATGGCGACAAACGCTTCCAGAGAAGGCACTGGAAGGATGGGCTGTGCGATGGTGTTGGCATCTATCTACTCAGAGATGGCGCGTGGTGCTGCAATAGGCAGCTGCCTCCTGTCCCTGTCCGCTCTCCCATGGTGGCAATTACCACATGGGAAGGGCTATGATGGTGGCTGCAGTGTCCCAAGATGGAGGTGGTTTGGGTGGAGCCACCGGTTGGTGGATAGGGAAACGCAGCAATGTTCCTCTCCATGTGGTAGCAGTGTTCCCAATGCAGTGATCCGGGCTTGGTGAGGTGGTACCAAGGTTCAGTTTTAGAGAGGAAGAAAGGAAAGGAAAAATATTGGCATAGCCAATCACTTATCTCTGTCAGAGCTATTAACAAGAAGTTGTAAAAGAGGCTTCTAAACATCAGTAAACTTAAGAAAATTTAATAAATTCTTGGATTGAGTGTAATATGGCTATAAACCTTGCTAAGAAATTACAGTTTGTCTTTATTCTCTGGATATGTGGTTTTAGAGTTCCTACTTCATTATTTAACAATAATCTCATGTGACTTAAAGCTAATCTCTTAATGTGTAAATATATTACATTAAGGCTAAGGCCATAAATAATAATGTTGTTTATAAATTCATATTTCAAATTGTTTTCTTGATAATTTTGAAAGATGGGAGCAATGTTATGTTAGAACTGATGAAGTCATTCTATTAGTCTTTTTGGGTTGTCATAACAAAATACCATAGACTGAGTGGTTTAAACTACAGAAATTCACTCTCCACAGTGCAAGAGGATGGACAGCAGAGCTTAGGGAGCAACCTGGTGAGGTTCTGCTAAGGGCTCTCTTCCTGGCTTGCATACAGCTATCTTCTTATAGTGTCTTCATATGGAGGAGGGAGAGAAAGATTTCTCTCTTCCTCTTTATAAGAATACCAATCTATCAAATTAGAACCCCATGGTTGTGACCTCATTTAACCCTAATTGCCTCTTAAAGACTCTCTCTCCAGATATGGTCACATTGTGGGTTAGGGCTATCACATATGAATGGGGAGGGGCACAATTTGGACCATAGCATGTAGTTTTAAAATCAGAATGTTGATTAAGAGTTTGTAGTAGGAGTAAGAAATGTGACATATAGCTATTTTCTTGTTCACTTATGTTTGCATTAAGTGTTTTCTTTGTATTTCTCAGAAGAATCTACTAAAACCATTTATCTTTCTGAAGATGAACAAAAAATTGGAGACCTAAATCTGCCCCAGTCCCTGCTTGCTTCATGTTATGGAGCATCCTCTATTTTTATTTAATGATTCCTTGAGCTCTATGCATGGAATTAAGTCATGTCAATCTGTTTAATTAATATTAGCAAAGCTTAAAATGTTTCATCTATTGGTACATAGAAAGTGGACACCTCAAAATGTTAAGTAGGAGCACTCCTCTTTGGAAAACATTATTGTGGTGGTGTCTGGATTCTACAACAGAGTCTACAGATTTCAGGAGGTCCATAACCCTCCTGATATTTAATGCAGAGATTTTACCTATGTGCTTAAAATACTAATTAATAATATCTTCCCCATGTGTTTAAGTTTTTTTTAATTTTCAGAAATTTTTTAGTTGTAGATAGACACAATATCTTTGTTTTATTTATTTTTATGTGGTGCTGAGGATTGAACTCAGTGCCTCACACATGCCAGGCAATCACTCCACCCCAGAGCTACAATCCCAGCCCATGTGTTTAAGTTTTAAAAGAGAAAATCTGTTTAAAATGTTTAGCCCAATTACTAACACAAAGTAAACTTTCTGCAAATGCTAGCTAAAATTAATAAACGTGATCCTCATATCACTTTCAACCAATACTGCATGAGGTAATTTGGCATCTT
The DNA here is from genome assembly GCA_004024805.1 of Geosciurus inauris. Classification (NCBI taxonomy): domain Eukaryota; kingdom Metazoa; phylum Chordata; class Mammalia; order Rodentia; family Sciuridae; genus Geosciurus; species Geosciurus inauris. The sequence goes on from PVHX01000729.1 coordinate 121,118, forward strand.
GGCTTTTACTAAAATGGAGATTAGAGGAACTGTCAGGCTGCTTCTCTAATAGTCACAGAGTTCTGGGTGAGGAAATGCAAGAAGTTGTCATTGCAACTAATGACACTAGATAAGTTAGATTCCCACAAAATTTTCTCATTCATTTCAAATAAATACTATTGATCAGTTATTTTGTTGTTGGACCTTGCTAGATGCTGGCTATACAATGATGAACAAGAAAGATATACTTCTTGTTGTTATGGGGCTTTCTTTATCTCATCTATTGTCATCAAGGACACAAACAAGGGGCTGAACTGGATAAAAATAAACATCTGTTTTAGGGAGAGTGGCCTTGAAAGACTTATTTGAAGAGGTAACATTTAAACTGAGACCTAAAAGGAGAGAAATGACTCAGTGATACAGAAGTTCAGGGAAGAGTGTGGGTAAAACCATATGGCTGGAAAGAGCTTGGCATTTCTGAAATCTTCATACTAGCATGCCTATGGCATAGTAGGTGAGGAGGAACGTTTTGTAAGATGAGGTTGAAAGAAGAAAGCAGTATGTTATCCAGAGCCTTTGTGGTTTATTTCATGTGCAATTAGAAGCCATTGCAGGTAGCTTTTCAAGAAGGTCCCTTTTGCTGCTACATGGAGAATAGCAGGAATGGATGAAGTTATCCATGTAAGAGAGAGCAATGTTTTAGACTCAGTTGGTGGGACAGTTGAAATGGCAATGGTGGACAGATGGGAGTTATTTCAGTGGGAAAATTGACAAAACTCCCAATGGGTTTGATATGGAATATGAAAGAAAGCAAGAATCAAACATGATCTTGAGGATTCTTGCTTCCATAATAATGGGGATGATGTTAAAATGTGCTGATATGAAGATAAATGAGTGAGGATGGAAACAGATTTAGAATGGAAAACCAAGAGTACCATTTTTCTTATATTAAGTTTGAGATGCCCAGGGGAGATACAAGTAGAAAGAATGATAAAGTCAAAATGAATATGTAAGTAGAACTTAGAAGAGAGACTTGGACTGGATATATAAATTTGGTGTCATTAGAATAAACATGGTATTTAAATCCATGGGAATTGAAAAATATCCACCTCAAAGAGAGAGGGAAGGAAATCAGAACTGAGTCCTGAGGATCATGAGATATAGAGATTTACTAGACAGGAAGAAGCCAGCAGCAATATTGAGAAAGAGGAACTTATAAAGTAGAAGGCAGGTCAGAAGATGACAATATCATGAAATCTGAGAAGGGAAAGTTTGTCCAAATGAAGAGAACGTGCTGAGTGCTGCTGAGACATCAACTGTAATGAGGACATTGCTTTGACCAAATGAAAGTCACTGAAGACCTTGATAAGCAGTTTCAGTAGCATAAATGGGAAACAGCCACACTGTGAATAAATAAGAGTGCACTGAAGGTTAGAAAGTATTATCAGCATATGTAAACAACTCTTTTGAGAAGTTTATATAAAAGGGCATAGAGAAATGGGGCCACATCTAGAATTTGTGAGGTCAAGGGAAGGTTTTGGTCTTGGTATTTGTTGATTTTATGACGAGAGATATTGGAACATGTTGGAGTGCTGAGAGAAATGAAGCAGCACAAAATAAAAAGGGAGACTGATGGAAAGAGAGGGGTAAAATCTGGAGCACAGGGCAGGGTTTGGCTTGGAGAAGAAGAAGAATACAATCCCACTGTGATCAGAGGGAAGAAGGAGAGGACTCCAAAGTGCAAGTGTAGGTCAGTGTGGTCCTTGGGTTGTTGCAGGATGGAGAAGTTACTCTGGTTGCTTCTAACTTCTCAATGCAGCATGAAGGGGGATCATTGGCAAAAGAGGAAAGAATGTGTTGAGACATGAGGAGATGGGAAAGGAATAAAATAGTGTTCTCAGCAAATGAGAACTCAAGCATTCAAGTCAACTAGAGAAACAGTTGGACTCCTAGAGGGCACTGAGTGCCTGGTGGAAGTATAATTTGAATTAAAGTGAAAATATTTCAGTTTTTTAGTTTATCTGGTAACATTCATCTGTTCAGCTCTAAGCCTGGAGAAGACAGAGAATGTTCATCTGAGCTGCTGTTTTTCCAGAAGATGGAGAAGGGAATGATGGACAATGGAACTGAGTGGATTTGTAAGGGGGTTATTATGATGATGGATGGTGCATTCAAGACTAATCAAATGGTGAATGGAGGGGCTAGATGAGGGAAGAGGTGGAAATACGTTCCACTCTCTACAGTTTCTGAAATGTGAAGGGGCTGACCTTAATCAGATGACAAGCCAAAAGTTTAGAAAAACAAAATGGTAGGTTTGCCTGTTCACAGCCATGCACCTGAATTATTAGATTGTTCTTTGCAGCGATTGGCTTGAATGTTATTTTATCATATCGCATCATCGCAAACCATTTGGCATTGGTTTTCCCACTTACTTCAAGGTGAATCCTTCACTTCTGTTACATGAGCAATGCTTCTAATTTAGGGCTCCTTTCTTTGCTTACAGGGAACATTTAATTCAACATCATCTTAAAGCCATTGATTTTTACCTTTCCTACATAATGCTTAATATGGAGGACTAACAAAATCAGGTAGAGAAAAGCAGGTCAGCCACGGTACTCTTACACAGGATGATTTACTTCATTATCCCATTTACATTCTCTGTCAGCAAATGAAGTGCTTGAGGCATGCTGATGAAAATCCACACCTGTGACTAGCATCTAAATTAAACCCTCTGATGCCATATGGCTTGTTTCTTAGCATAAGTCATGCCTAACCATCCATACTCTTTGAAGGTCAACAAGTTTAGACTCTGATTGTTCTGCAGGAGGCATTTAAAATAAGAATTACTTGGTTATCAATTATTTCTCAGAACCTCTGTTTTCACAACCTCCGAGATTCAAACTTGTATCTCATTCCAAAAATGGGAAGCTCAAAATTTATTGAAAAGTATAAATATCATTCTGAGTCTGGCCTTGCCTGGTCACCTTAAGTCAAAATGCCCACTCTTACACCATGAAGTTAGGATCACAGAGAAGTCATCCTCAGACATCCACATCGACCCTGGTCTTCTTCATGACCTGGCCCAAGTTGCACTTTGCTCCCTAAATGTCCTCACTTCTTCCTACTCTTTTTTTTACATGACATCCAGCACTACCGACTGGATTCTTGTGTCATGCTTTTTCTCTTTGGCCTCAGCCAGACTCTCCCTCTGACCATCTCAAGTTTGGGACCACCAGAGTAATAAATATATTCTTTCTGGTTTGAGTGGTCCCTGGAAACGCAGATGTTGGCATAGGCCTTCAGAAGCATCACACGTTTGGGTCTGCCTCAACCACAAATGTTGACAGTGTATACTTTGTCAATACTATTAGCCAGTTGCTAGAATAACAGGTAGCAAGTCTTGAATGACATCCAGAAGCCAATCTTCTAGGTGTAGAAGGGGTCCTAAAGGGGTCCTTAAAGCAGTACCTGCCACATACAAGCCACTCAACAAATTTTTGAATAAATACTACTACTAATAATAGATAATACATATAATTAGTGTGTGACAATCATACCTGTGACTAGCATTGTTGTGTGATTTATATAGTTTAACCTTCAAAACAGCTCTGAGATTGGTACTGTTATGCCTCTAATCATTACAAGGGTTTGGAACACACCTCCTCCTGCATCCCACCTGTGGTTAGTGAGGAGACTGAGTTTGAAGACAGCTCTGAGTTTAATGTACACAATCATAGCATCTACTGACTGTCCCTTACTAGACCTGAACGGCGAAGCAAACATTAGACTCTGAAGTCAGAGCAGGTATCTGGGAACCTAAGACCTGGCATTCACAGCTCTATGCATTCAGCATTTTCTATAAACCAGACCCTGAGAAGGTGCTTTGCATGTGTTATCTCATTAACTCCTTCCTACCTCTTCTTGATATTGTTCTTCCAGTTTTAAAATGAGGCAACTGAGGCTCCAAGAGGTAAGTGACTCATCCAAAGTTACTTAGCTAGTAAATTATGGACATAGACTCAAATTCAGGTCAGTCTGGCTCTGAAGCCATTGCTCTTAATCGTTTTACTTAACGAAAGAAGTAAAATTTTATATTGCCGAGTTGTGTATCAGGACTGCTTCATCCTGAACTTCAGCAAAAGGTCAGTTGCCCAAATGTCTAATAAGGATACTACTCCATTCCACCTTCTAGCTGGATCAGAGGTAAAGAATTGATTTAGAAATTGTCTCACCAGTTAACAGCTCCCAAATGTTGTCAGTTCTCAGAAAAGGGAAGAACAGAGTTTTTCTTATACAAGAGAATCCTCTGAAGTGGTAATGGAGCCTTTGTTGGACCCCCATCATTGATTTATATGAACTTTCCTTCCACTCTGAAAATGAGTCATGTTCACAAACTCAGATGAGAAGCAAATCCGAAACTTTTTAAAATTAATTAATTAATTAATTAAAATGCATTTCAAGTCATAGTACATACATAGAGCTCAATTTTTCCATCTCTCTGGTTGCAAACCAGATAGAGTCACACCATTTGTGTCTTCATACATGCACCAAGGGTAGTGATGACCATCTCATTCAACCATCTTTACTACACTCATTCTCCCCTTCCCTCCCCCCACCTCCCCCTGCCCCATCCAGAGTTCCTCCATTTCTCTTATGTTCCCCATTCCCACCCCACTTATGTATCAGCATCCACTAATCAAAAAGAACATTTGGCATTTGGTTTTTTGGGATTGGCTTACTTCACTTAGCATAATGTTCTACAATTCCATCCATTTACCTGCAAATGCCATAATTTTATTCTCTTTTATTGCTGAATAATATTCCATTGTGTATATGTACCACAGTTTCTTTATCCATTCATCTATTGAAGGGCATCTGGGTTGCTTCCACAGTTCTGCAATTGTGAATTGTGCTGCTATAAACATTGAAGTGGCTGCGTCCCTGTAGTATGCTGTTTTTAAATTTTTAGGGTATAGGCCGAGGAGTGGAATAGCTGGATCAAATGGTGGTTCCATTCCAAGTTTTTTAAGGAATCTCTATACTGCTTTCCAGATTGGTTGTACCAGTTTGCAGTCCCACCAGCAATGTTTGAGTGTACCTTTTTCACCACATCCTCACCAGCACTTATTCTTGCTTGTATTTTGGATAGCTACCATTCTGACTGGGGTGAGATGAAATCGGAGGGTAGTTTTGATTTGCATTTCTCTAATGGCTAGAGATGTTGAACATTTCTTCATATATTTGTTTATTGATTGTATGTCTTCTTCTGAGAGGTTTCTATTCAGCTCCTTAGCCCATTTAGTGATCGGGTTGTTTGGTTTTTTTGGTGTCAAGATTTTTGAGTTCTTTATATATCCTGGAGATCAGTGCTCTATCTGATGTGCGTGTGGCAGAAACTTTTTTAGTAAAAGAAAACCCGCCAATTGAGGTCTTAAGCCTTGGGCATAAGAGTGTCCTCAGGAGTAAGTGGGTCATCTGAGTTCTTGTCTCAATAGTTGAGTCTCCTCTGCCTGGATTTCATGGCCACCAGAACCTTTTCTTGCCAATCTGTTCAATTCCAGTCCACACATTCCTTGATCATCCAACTGGCCAGTCCCTACTTCTCTGCTTCCAGTCATGTTATTGGCTTTTCATATCCATCCTACCCACTTACATAAATTTACCTGCCAATCTGTCTTACTCCATCCATGAACTCACCTTTAGGGTTCACAAGACCTGAGTTCAAATCTCAGAGACAGCACTTACTGTGTATCTTTGAGTAAATCACTGAATTTCTCTGAAAAACAGTTTTTTCATCTGTAACACTGTGAGTAATCAGATTACCTTAACAGTTACTATCAGAATTAAATGAAATAGCAACTATAAAACACTTAGATCAGGGTCTGCCATATAACAAGTGATTATTACATGTTATTTATTTTGCAGCTATGCATCAAGAGGCCTTTATTCTAAGATGTCCTTCAAAGAAATATGAGTGATTCATAGCATTCATCTGGGTATTCCTAGTGAGCTGGAATTATTTTAGGAGACAGTCCATTGTAGCTCATCTTTAGGAATGCCACCATAAATTCTTTCTTTCCCATGTTCATATTCCATTCTACCATCTAAAGGAAAAGACCATTCCTCTACCCCACATCCTCTTCAAGCCTGAGTTGGCCTTAGTGACCTAAGGACCTACTTACCAAAAAAAAAAACTGGACCTACTTACCAAAAAAAGAAAAAAAAGAAGAAAAAAAAAGAAAAAGAGAGAGCAGAAGAAGTGAAATTCAGGTGCTAACAAGGAGAGGCCCTAGAAAGCCTCACAGCTTCTTCTCAGGTTTCTTAGAACAATCACTGTAGGAGAAGTTAGTCATCACATAGGAAGTCCAAGTGCCCTAACACCACTGTATTGTGAGAGGCCCAAGCCACATGGAGAACCTTGGATGATAAGAAAATACCATGAGACATGTGAAGAAAGGCAAAAACCAAGGAGCAGTGAGACCTAGCTGATGAAAGCTTCCATCATGGAAGTGGCTCCTCCAGGCCCAGCTGCCCTGATTCTCTGTGACTCAGGAACAAACTACCCTGCCCAACTCTTCCCAAATGCCTGACCCACAAAACTATTGGCAAATTAAAAAAGTAGTTTTAAGTCACTATATTTGGGGGTAGTTTGTTAGGTAGCAAAAAACAATTGAGCATAAATTTAGAAGTTTGAGGTTGAGAAAATAGAGGACTGACAAGATGGAGTCTCTAGGTCATCCTTCTTGGTATCTGATGCACAAAACAAGATGGGATTAGGTATCCCCTAAGACTGTGTCTGCCTGAATTTTCTCCTATTCTTTAAGCATGGCCTGTGAGTTCTCTCTTTCCTGTATAAAAGGATATTTTTAATATACTAAGGAGTAGAATATAAAGTCAAGAAATAAAATATTGTATTAAAACTTGGCTTTGCCTCTTATGATCTGTGAGTACATTAGTCCAGGTTCTCAAGAGGAACTGGACCAATGGAATGCATGTAAGAGGAGATGTAGTAGATTTGCTCACACAGTCAGAGGTGGAATAGCTCCATAATGGCTGTCTGCAGGCTGGAGAGTCAGGGAAACAGGTGGTACTCGGTTTCAAGAAACCAGAAGCAATCAAACAAAAGGGACCCATGCTACAGCCCAGTCCAAGGCTAAAGGCCCAGAAGCTCCCTAGAGAGTCACTGAACAGTGATAGCAGCAAAAACCACACTCATTCAAGAAAGGTTGGACATTGTGTATATGTGAGGATGCCAACCTCCCCATTCTTCAATTTTTGTTGTTGCTGTTCTTGTTCTTGTTCCCCCCAGAACCCCAGTTCCACAGGCAGGACCCTGCCACTCACGTTCAAGGCAGGTCTTCCCCACTCTGTTTGCTGATTCACATGCCAATGTTCCTCTAGAAGCACTTGCACAGACACACCCAGAAGTGTGCTTTATCAATTTTATACATGTCTCTCTAACCTGTCAGGTTGACAAGCAAGATTAGCCTTCACAGTGACCTTGAACACACCACCTAAAATTTCCGAGCCTATTGCCCTCTTTTGTAAAACAGGATGTTAATGCCAACCTCTCCAGTTTTGTAAAACTTAAATGAGTACTCACCAGAAAGCCTGAAACAGAGTAAACATCTAATAAATAGTAACTGTGACTATTCATATACTTAAATTCACCTTGATGATTCCCCTTACAGCCAGGTTCTACAATAGAAAGTCTTGAATTTCATACCAAACATTTAGAAAAGCTAGCCCAACTTCAGTTAATTAATTTGTATCACAGAATAGAGGCAATATTTTCTTAGATAAACAATATTAGTTCTTGTGGACAATAATCTTTCCCATCAGAATAAGGTGAGCTCTGTCATTTAGACATAATTCTATTGCTGATGGATTGAAATCAGGGTGTCCATTTTATCTGTGGGCCAGACTGCTATTTTAAGGGGAATAGGAATTTAAATTTTCCCCTTGTTATTCATACATCATGCCAGATTTGGGCTGCCTTTATTTGTTCTCAATAAGGCGAGGATGGAAGAAATCTTCATTTCAAAGACTGGGGATCATTTCTTAGGAAATGGAGAATTTAGGTCTCAAAGGGAGTATTTATTTGTTATCCATTTATTAATTCCACAAATATTTATTGAGACTCTACTATGTGTTAGAAAACATGCTATGTGCTGAGGATGTAGCAGTGAACAAGGTAGATTTCACACAAATAACCACAATTAACTTTCATATGACAGACATTTCATATGAGAGACATTTCAAATAATCACCCTGTCTTTAAATAGGTGCTGCAAAGGGAAACTACAGAATGCTGGTAATTCACCAGGGAACTGAGGCTGAGGGTTAAAGAATGAATTTCTGGGTAAAGGACATCGAAAATATGACTTCAAGTTTGAATAGGAATTAGTAATAGAGAGGAATAAAGAGATAAAGAGCAGCAGCCTGTGCAAAAGCCAGCCTCTGATCCTGTTGTGTACAAGAGCACAAACGGAGAGCTCAGATCCAAAGCCCACCTGCCTCCATTCTGTAACATGAGAGGAATTATGCTTGTGTGTGTGAACTTCTACACATCCAAGCTCTTAATCCATTCCCAGGAAAAACAGCCACCCAGAAGTTTGCACTACAGAGACGTGATACACCTTCAGGATGGCAAACCCAGGGAAAGAGCCAATAACAAGCTCCGAAAGTGGGTCCTAGGTCCCCAGGAAGGGACCCAGAAGTGAGCTGCAGGCAGGCTTGTTTTGCTGTATTCACTCTGTGCCCCATGTGACTATCAACCGAAAGGCTCCAGAGTGTGTTCCTAAAACACTGGCACCAGCAACACCAAGAGCCTCTGCCCTGCAGACCTGACCACTTACAAGTCTAGAGAAGCTTCCATGATCCCTCCTGGAGCTATATTCAAAAATGCCTGTGAGCCCTCCTGTGTGTGCACTTTTCTAGCAGATAGTTTCATTTCCTCCAGCCTCAAGGAAACCCATAATGCCATAAATTTGGGGGAAAAAACTCACTGGAGCAATGAGAGGGTTGTATCAGCTGCCTCTGAGATCTCTTCAAGCTCAGAACCTCCAAAATTGCCAGACCCCCTTCTCTGCAGGAAACTGGCTCTCTAGCCTGAGCCTGTGTGAAAAAAACTCAGAGGAGAGAGGATGGAGAAGGAAATATCTGAACACTAATCAAACTTCAAGTTGCCTGTTCTTCATCCTCACAGATGACTTCTAAATATTTCAGAGAAGTCATACATCAGCCCAGTAGCAAATGAATCTAGTCTTCTTCCAAAGCACTAAATTTCTCAGCATCTAAGTAAGGCTGTCACCAATATATTAATACTTGTCCCAATCTAGAAAGAAACCATTTTAAGAAACATAAAAGAGTGGGTATGTTGGGGCAGAGGGGGATGTATTAAAAAGCATTGGTAGAGGGCTGGGGTTGTAGCTCAGTGGTAGAGTGCTGGTCTTCACATTTGAGGCACTGGGTTTCATTTTCAGCACCATATAAAAACAAATAAAATAAGGGTATTGTGTCCAACTACAACTGAAATTAAAAAAATAAAAAAAGCACTGGTAGAATCTATAGCCAAGGCTTTATTTTACTTAAAGAAATTTTATTTTGCTGATCAAATTCCTTTTGCTCATGGTAAACAGTGTTTACCTCCATATCTTCATTCTTTTACCAAGAACGACTGCTTTGGAGGGTTTTGTATCAAAGTTAAGGGGAGTTGTATTTTGCTTTTTGATTTTTGGTTTGTATGTTTTTCAGATAGGTTAGTTTAGGGGTTTGGTTTTTGGTTTTGTTGTGTGTGTGTTGCTGGGTTTTGTTTGTTTGTTTTTGTAAAATTAAGATATTATGAAATTGTTGCAAATAGCTGAAGTGGTTTTGGAGTTTGGGAACTGGATTATACTACTAGCTACTCACGGAGTGCAGTTATTATATCTAAGGGTAGTGGATGAAGGATTCTGTTTTTCTGCATTTGTGATCTCATCACAGCTGACAGTAGCTCTCCCAAATGTCCAGAGTATCATTATTATAGCCACTTTTTAGTTTATCCATCATGACTATTTATGAAGCAGGCTCTCAGAACAGAGTTAACATTTATTGAGTGTTTATTATGTGGCAAACCTTTACTAAGCCCTTTACACATTAACTCCCTATTTTTCCAATGAGAAAAGCAAAACTCAAAGAAGCTCAGTAATCTAGATAGCAAGAAGGTAGAGTAGGCATTTGAACCCAAGTCTAATTGGTTCCCAAACCATTGCTCTTAACTTCTGTGGAGATATATGGAAGGAAGAGGCCTTTTTTTTCAAAAAGGCAGACTCATATAAAGAGCCCTATGCAAGCATTAATTCACAGAGTATTCACAGTGTACATGAGTACTCCAGAGACAGGAAATGGAATGATTAATGCCAGATGGGCTAATAAGAGAGTTTCCTATTCAGTCCTGCGAGATGCAGGGGCCAACTTCACAAACAGCAGAGTTTTTGCCTGAATGTACTTCTTTGCTCCCTGCTCTACACAGCACAAAGTCTCTTTTGGGAAAAACTGAGTAGTTTCAGGTCAGGATGAAGTTAGTGTCTTTATTTCTCTGCTCAAGCTTAATCAAGAAGCAATGGCTTCTTGTAGTCTCATGAATACACTGTGGTATCCCAGTGGGCCTATCTGACAGATGACCATTATTAAGAAAGATTCACACTTGTGTGTCACTTGACAACTGGGGTATGTTCTGAGAAATGTGTCATTAGGCAATTTCATCATTGTGTGAACATCATAAAGTCTACTTACACAACCCTACACGGGACTACTCACTGGATGTGGCCTCTGATGCAATCAGGAGATGCAGTAAATGTGAGATGTCTGAAGCTGCTGCCAGTAGAGCACAGCATAATGTTTTACAGCCAGCTATTTTATAAGTAAAAGGAGCACTCTAAAATAACAATAAAAATCTAGTATAGTAAATATGTAAGTCACTAACAGAGTTGTTTATTATCATTATCAAGTATTAGTACTGAATATAGTTGCATGCGCTATACTATTAAAGGAATGGCAACACAGGAGGTTTGTTTACGTCAGCACCACTGTGAACCTGAGTAATGCACTGTGCCACAACGTCACATCAGCTGCACAGTCACGTAAGTGAAAGGAATTATTCCCCTCCATGAAAATTTATGGGACCACTGAGGTACATGTGGGACATGCCAGAAATGTCATTATGTAGTTGATGGCTGTACTGGAAAATTTGGGGTTTTGAGAGGTGTATTATGATAACATTTAACAACTTCTCACTTCAACAATCTAACCAGAAAGGCAGCTTGGGGATAGTGGTTAATGATTAAGATAATAATTTTAGAGGACATTTGTTGAATTCTAACCTTGATGCCACCACCACTGAGGTGACTTTGGTGCATTCACTCAGGAAATCTGCAAAACAATCCCAGGAGATGACTACTGATACCACCATTTTACAGATGAGGAAACAAGCTTAAGGGTGTTATGTGTCTGCTGGCTCAGGGTCACACTCTAGTAAGTGCAGAGCTGAGACTGAAAGCCAAAACGTTTTAATTTTTAGAACAGTCTTGAGCATTGGCTGCATTATAATGCCTGTCTCCTGACTGTTGTGAAACTCATCATTTATTTTTCCTGATGAAATCACAAGATAGAAGAATCACTTTGGAAATGGAAGCATAGGCCACAAAGGGCTGCTTGTCGCTAAGTTTCATTTCTTTTCAAGAATTGTCCCAAATATACAGACAATTTTTAATTGTCCCTAAAAAATCTACCATGTTATTCATGTTATGGAGAATAATGCTCGAAGAAAGTATTAAATGAGACTGGAAAAATACAGGTATTAAAACAGGCCACTGGGTCTCTGGTTCTATGTGTTTATAATGTTAAGGGCCATCAGTGATACTAAAACCTCAGACTCTGAGGCCAGCATCCTGTAATCATTCCTTCAAGAAAAGAAAACACCAGAGGTGAAAATCTCTCCCATCCCAGACCCAACCCCACAGCCTCATTGTGGTCTCACTGGCGTCCCTGCAGTTATTTGCAAGAGGTCCAGGTATTTATGAAAATGTTGTTACTGTAACTGTCTTAGCCCTGTGTCTTGGTATATTCAACATGTCAGCCAGTCGCTAAAGAGATATTTCTGCACCTCATACTGGGCAAGGCACTTTGGGAGCCCCAAAAAGTGATTGATATATTACACATATGCATTTCCCACTTGATATATCAGTCCTCACAACAGCTTTTCAAAGTAATTATCGTGTGTGTTCTCTTTTCTAGAGGAAGAAATCGAGGCTCTGGGAAGCCAACTAATGAGCTTAGGGCAACAACCCAGTAAGTGGCAGACCCGTCACCCAATCTGTATGCCTTCAATGTTTACCCTCCTACTAGCTATGTTCTGTGGCTTACTCTGGGCACTTCACATACCTGAGAGGCTGAAGTACCACTGTTCTATATATAATAGTATGACTCTAAGATAAGGAAAGCGAGGCTCAGAGGTCACCTAGTGATTGGACCCTAATCTCAAATGGGTCTGACTCCAAAGCCTTTCTTATCCTGAATGGCCCCTGTCTTGGACATCCATGCATGTCTTTGTGTTCTGTTCAATGGAAAAGTGTACCTTTTGCTGTCCTCAACAAGTCCAAGGTCTGCATGGTGGCACCTTACACTAAGAGTGATTGAACAATAAGTTTTTTTCCTTAAGCCTAAATTTGAAGTTTTGATTCGACCTTCTATCTGAGGATAAATGTGTTTATTCATTCCTACTGAGGTTTAATAAGTATCAAGCTGGGTCATAGTGGTTTTGTCTCAGATTTTTTTATATGGCAAAATATCAACCATGTCCTAAACTCTAAATCAACAAACCACCAAAGACAAATGTACTTAACTTGAGTTTTTGCAACACAGAATCAAAAAAGCATTAGGAAAACTCCAGGCTTGATAGTACACCATTAATCTTCACATTTCTGAGGCAGAACTCATAACATCTTATTAGATGCTCCCAGACAGGAACCATGCCTGGTTTCCATCATTTGTAGGATCTAGCATAGTTTTTGAAACCAGACAATATTTGTTCTTATCATTTCTCTGTGTTTCTACTGACATCAATATAATCGTGATCATTCTTAAGGACTAGGCTTCCAACATTATCCAGAGCTGACTCTGACATGGTTGTTAGAAAGATCCTCTTCAGTAGAGTTCATTGAAAATAATTTCTGAGACTTATTGAAAGGACCAAAATATTCCTCTAGTTCTGAACCTAAGAAATGAATAATGTTCTGCTGGAGTCACTGCAGAAGACTAAGGCAAATGGTGGCACCAGATTCCCTCTAAAATTTCTTCAACTCCTAGAACCTCTGCTGCTTTTTCATTTCACTTAAAAATGGCCTCTCATTCACCTTTCCCCCCACACACAGTACTTTCTTGAAATGCCTTGTATTAGTCAAATTTCTATTACTGTAACAAAGACCTGGAATACTCAATTTACAAAGGAAAGGTTTATTGTGGCTCACCATCTTCGAGGTTTCAGTTCATGATTGCCTTTAGGCCTCAGGTGTGCTGAGGGTAGAAGGGACAGTATAATCATGGTGGGGGCACGTAGCATAGAAGACCCATTCACCTCAAGGCCAGGAGGTGAAAAGAGAAGAAGAGGGAGGGGCTGAGGCCACTGTCCCCTTCCGGGGAATGCCCCAATGACTGAATGACCTCCCACTAGGTCCCTTCTCTTAGAGGCTCCACTATCCCCATAGAGCCACAGGCTGAGACCAAGCAAACCTTTAACATGCAGCTTTTGGGGACATTTTAAGATCCAAACTGTAGCACACTCATCAATTAACCACATTTGAAATCCCTACCTTAGAAACTGGATTTTAAAAAGCCAGTTGTTTATAGCAAATACTATAATTTTATGCAATTGAAATTAATGGGAGGGCTGGGATTATGGCGCAGTGGTAGCGCGCTCGCCTAGCTTGCATGAGGCACTGGGTTCGATCCTCAGCACCACATAAAAATAAAATAAAGATATTCTGTCCACTTACAACTAAAAAATAAATATTTAAAAAAAAGAAATTAATGGGAAATTATGTTTGTCTAACAATATGAGTCCAAAAAAACAGTGTACTCTAGTTCTTAGAAAATACAGCATTTGAAAACTTATCAAATTCTCAAGTCTAGTAAAGCTTGCACAGTGGCCTAAGTAGATCCCAAATGGTCTTCATTATTTCTTAAGTTATGTGAATTTTTCATTCTTTCTTCTAGCTATTATAAGCTCCCATCTCTACTAAACATTGAGCATTGCAGATCAGTGAAAAACATTTAAAAGGTAATACTACCCATTTGAAATAATCAGGGCTCATATGTGAACCACTAGTTTACAGGCACAGCTGCAATATGTGCCCCCATTGTACCATTTCATAATAAGTGCCCAGAGAGCAGAAGCTCTGTGTCACTGGTCTCAGCCAGTATTTGCCATATTAACTATCTCACATGACATGTTCATGGACAATTAACCAGATTCTTATAATGTCTACTTACTCCCTAGAAAGAAGGAAAGCACTGAACACAGCACTAGGCACAGAGTAAACATTCAACAATCCTGCCAACTGGTTGCTTAATTGACTGGAAACTGCTCTCCTTTCTAACAATGAGGGTGCTCATTAGCAGAATGGGCCAGGGAAGTGCTAAACTTTACTGACAATGAAATTCACTCTACACAAGCTGACCAGAGGGCTTCCCTGCCTGTGAGGAAAAACACTCTCTGGCTTGGTCAGTGTTAAATTATAAATCTGTAAGTGATGATGGACACAGAGCAGGTGTTCCATTGTTGACTGCTGAATGATTGAAAGACCATAGAATACATGAGCTATTTTAGCTCAAGACATGGGATTGTTTCTCACTTGAGACTAACTTCATCTGTCCTATCACATACTAGCACCAGGTTCAGTGCCTGGCTACTGTGTTCAATAATAATTATGAATTAATCACTTGAAGAGCCAACCAACCAGCCAATAGTGTTCAGTATAGTTTGTTCTTTAATGGAGCCTTCATTAGGTACAGGGTAGCTGTTCTTTGGCTACTAACAGTTTAGATTTTATGACTGTGATTGTGTAAATTTCTCCAGATGTAAGCAGATATTATTTGTAATCTATAGCTGGTGCATAGTTGCCTCACTACATCTACAAGTGGAAAAAAAAAAGTTATGACCAATGTATTTAACAAACTAAACATTATCCAGGTGGATAGTGACAGAATAGGAGGGAGGTTGAATTTATCATTTCTGAATAAGCACTATTTAACATTTAAAGTTAGGATTTTCTCTGGGGTAAAATAAAAATGATAAATCTTCACCAAACTGGTTTATGATTTTGTAAACTTTTGGTAGATATTAGCATAGAACTGCCAAGATTCCTGTGTTTATCTGTAAAAACTTAAAAAAAAAAAAATAAATCACCCTCCACTATTTCTTTGCAAATTATGTGAAACACAAAATTCATGATAATGGTGAACCTTATTGGATTTGCTGATCCTGAGCTGATCAGACAGGTCTAATGTTTTGAGTTGGTTCACAGGAATGAGGCAGATCAGCCAGCTTGCCATGTTTACTGTGAGGTTACAAGCATCGGAAGGATATTCCATGGGGAAGATTGCATCACTGTAAACAGAATGAGATACATCTCAGAGGCAGGTATTCAGAAGAAGCAGTTTGTCTTATTAGGCTTTGCAGGAAATGGGATTCAAAGAACATGGTTGCCCATGTGTAATGAATTGGCTTGGCTAGGAAAACTTTTTATTTTCAACACAGCCAACACAGCTTCTTAATTGTTTTATTGTTAATTAGCTAAGGATGTAGTTTAAGTAAGATCAAAGTATTCAAGATGAAAGGCAGATTTTAAAGATGAAAATGTCTAATGAGTTTCCTCTCATACATAACTCCATGTCTTTCTAGCCAATGGGGATAACACAAGGCAGAAATCAGATGGACCCACTTGTTGCCTAATTCAATCAGAAGGAAGGGACTCAAAACCTTTTGGGTTATTAAATGACAGTTGCCAGGGGTAAATAATGTATGCCTGACAGCAAGGACACAGATAAAGGAAAGTTTGTTGATACAGAATGAGGAAGGAATTTTGAATTTAAGCTACCTGAAGTGGGATTTGAAAATAGTTCTCTAAATATGCTGAGGCTTTTCACTGGATGCTCCATCTTTCCATTTCTTTAGTTGAGAGTTGAAGACAACAATTAAAATCAGTTATCAATCACATTAAGTATGGGTTGGTAGGGTGTGTTTGAGAGAGTTACCCAATTATTCTGCATATTCTATTGAAGTGGGGGAAAAAATTCACAACTGCATCTGGAGTGGAAGGGCTCTGAGGCCACCGATACCCATTTCTCCTTGGTCCCTCAACAGGTCTTCTACAATTAGCCTTTTCTTTCTTTTTTTTTTTTTTTTTTTTTTTTTTGTATTTCTCACACAGTTGAAATCACAAGCAATTATTAAAGCTGTGGAAATTAGCAACAGATTCACCTTGTCAGAATCCATACAGGTTTATTTGTTTATTTGTTAGTTTGTTTTAAAGGAGAAGATATTTTTGTTTCTAAATCAAATGCATACCCATATGGACCAACATCTTCACAATGCATTAAGTTTGGACATATGGAGCAAATGGGTGCACTCTTCATTCAGATAATATGCTATTCAGGGCAGTATTGCATCTGCCCTGTGCTTTGGTGTATCTCCAGCTCCTAGCAAAGGTGTGGCATGTAGGTCAAAGTCAATAAGTCCTCAAAAATGAGTACAGATTTTATAAGTAAATGAATAAATAAAAAATAATTTTGAGGGTAGAATAAAAAAATGTATATCTCCTTTTTAATGATTGAAAGTAATAGTTAAGGCTAATATCTGCTGAACAGATTTCATGTTTCAAGCTCTGGAATATGCTAAAAAATTTACCTACCCTGTCTCTTGAGTGGGCATGTCCAATTCTTGGCATAATTTGACAAGTTTGGACCTTCTTGGCAGTGAGTGTATAAATTCTATAGTACAGAAAGAACAAGCAACCAGGAAAAGGGGTATTGAGCAAGAGATTTGGAAGGCAATTGTCTGTCTCATCACATACCAGCACCAGGTTCAGTGACTGGCTATGTGCTCAATAATAGTAGTGATGGAAATCCAACAAAATTGACAGATACTGGTCTCTCACCTCTCCTGAGGGTTTACTTAGCCATCTACATTCACTCTGCTTTCTCCTTCCACTCTCTCTTCATCATTCTGAAAGGCTTGACAGAACCAAGGAAGCAGGATTACCAGTTCAGATATGCTTTAGTCACTCATTCAGTTAGTCCCCAAGACACACTTTCTAATTCACTACATGGCATATGTATTCAGTGCCTGCCATATGCCATGGTGCACTGGGAATTCAATGTAAACCTGAAGACCTGGCTGCTGCCCACTTGCTTGTGCTCACAGAGCTTCCCATCTGATAGGGAAATTTATGAACTAAATACAGGGTGCAGATTACCTAGTAAAAGAGAAGCTACAATAACAACCAAGATGGCGTGATCTTATTGAACGGACAGGCACATAGACCAATGGAACAAAGTGGAGAGTCCAGAAACAGGCCTACACAAATATGGACAATTGATTTTTTAAATGAAGTTTTTATTTTAGAATAATATTATGTTTATAGAAAAGTAACAAAAAGAATGCATACTTTGTTTGGAGTTCACCAGTTTTAGTTGAATTTTACCAGTTTTTCAACTAATATCCTTTTTGTATTCCAACATCCAATCCAGGATATGACATAATTGGCAAATGAATTTTGACAAAGGTTCAAAGGCAATTAAGTTTTAAAAAGTATCGTTAAATACAACAAAGGGTGCTGAGTCGGATGTATACATATAAAATAATAAATTCAAACTGACCCTCATACTTTATGTAACAAAACTTAACATGAACCATAGCTATAAGAGCAAAAAAAAAAATAAAGCCACAAAACTTCTGGAAGAAAACATGGAAGAAAATCCTTATCAACAGTGGCTCACGCTTGTAATCCCAGCACTTTGGGTGGCTGAGATAGGAAAATCACGAGTTCAAAGCCAGCCTCAGCAACGGTGAGGCACTAAGCAATTCAGTGAGACCCTGTCTCTACATAAAACACAAAATAGGGCTGGAGATGTGGCTCAGTGGTCGAATGCTCCTGAGTTCAATCCCTGGTACCAAAAAAAAATTCCTATCTTCTGGGGATAGGTAACAAGATCTTAGAAATCATACACAAAGCATAATCGGGGCTGGGGTTATGGCGCAGTGGTAGCGTGCTCGCCTAGCACGCGGGAGGCACTGGGTTCGATCCTCAGCACCACATAAAAATAAAATAAAAGCTATTGTGTCCACCTACAACTAAAAAATAAACATTTAAAAAAAAAGCATAATCCATAATCCATTGGTGAAAATACTAATAAATTGGACTTCAATTATAAATGTTTGTCAAAAGATAGTTAAGAAAATGAAAAATCAAGATACGGACTGGGAGAAAATACTTATGAATGACATACTCAAAGAAGGGAATATACAACATATATCAAGAAATATAAAAAATTTAAAAGTAGGAAAAAAATGAACTAATTTTAAAAAATGTATAAGACTTTTCCAGACACTTCATCAAAGAGACTGTAGGAATGGCAAATAAGCACATGAAAAGATGTACCACATCCTTAACCATTAGGGAAATGCAAAATAAGGCCATTGCACACCAATTAAAGTGAGTAAAACTAAAGACACTGACAATACCAAGTGTGGGTGTAGATGTGGAACCTGGAACTTTTAAACATGCAATATTGTACAACCACTCTGAAATGGAGTCTGGCATCTTATTACAAAGTGATACACATATAACCCAGAAATACCACTCCTAGGTATCTACAACAGAGCAGGGATTGGCCGAATCCAGCCCACTGCCTCTTTTCTAAATAAAGTTTTATTGAAATACTGCCAAACTTATACACTTACTCCTTTAAGTTTGTCTATGGCTGCATTCACACTACAATTGGTCCCCAACCTATGATGAATCGACATGATTTCTTAACTTCATAATGATACAAAAGTCATATGAATTTAGTAGAAATCATCCTTGGAATTTGATTTTTGATCTTTTCCCAGCCTGGCGATATATAGCGTGATCCTCTGTCATGATTCCGGATGGCAACCTTGAACCCAGTCAATAACCATTGCTCTACATGCACTGGATTTCTATGATGTTCAGTAGGCTCAGTATACTAAATGCATTTTCAACTTATAATATAGTCAACTTACAGTGAATTTATCTGGATGTAATTCCATTGTAAGTCAAGGAACATCTGTAGTTGCAACAGAGCCAATATCATCCACAAAACCAAAACAATTGCTCCCTGGTCCCACAACAAAAAAGTTCACTTTCCCTTGCTCTGAAGAAATGAAAACATATGTCCACCCAAAATCCTGTACACAAACACTTTTATAGAAGCTCTATTCAGAGTTGTCAAAAACTTAAAATACCAACCTGTTCTCCTTCAGCAAATGGCTAAATAATATGTGGTGCACCCATACAATGAAAATATGTAAAAGGAATTGTATTTGTTGTTTTTACTATTAATACAGACAAAAACTTGGAGACTGTCAAAAGCACTATGCTGAGTGAAAGAAGCTCATTTCAAAAGATTATATGCTGTCTATTTCTATGTCAATTTTGACTGTGTGTGTGTGTGTGTGTGTGTATGGTACTGGGGACTGAATCCAGGGCCTTATGTAGGCAAGGCAAGCACTCTACCAACTGAGCTATATCCCCAGGCCTATATGTGGATTTTGAAAAGACAAAAATGATGTAGTAGCAGAGAAGAGCCCAGAGGTCACCATGACATGTAATTACAAAGGGAAAGCAGGTAGGAGTTTGCAGGGGTGGGAGACTGTTCTAGACCCTAACTGCAGGGTTAGTTTTATGAAGCTATACACATGTGAAAATTCATAGACCTTTACATCAGAAGGCCAATTTCACTATATGTTATTTTAATAAATAAATAAAGGATAAGCTGCCTGTTCAAGCCCAAACATCTAGCCATGAGATCCTAATCCAATTCTTTCACTCCATTACCATTTAGCCCAATACTCTCATTTTTCATAAGACTATACAAGGCTCAGAGGGGCTAAATCACTTGACTGATGTCATACTTCTGAACCATTCATGGTGTCTATGTTGAAACTTGGGTGAACCTTATCCCATCAAGCTTGGGTATCCACTAAGCATTACAACCTTGCAGGTTCTTCAGTAAGAGGAGACATCTGGATCCCTCAAAACTTTGGTTTTAGGCAGAGACTTGAGTACCCACACCTCTGGGTACCCCTCAAAGCTGTGCTATCCACATCATCACCAGCACCACACCCATCGCATGGGGTGTTACATATTATAGTTCTTTCTAGTTTTTACATGGTACTCAATTTTACTTGAATCTCACAACTACTCCAGTACAGAAATGGATCACGCAGGAATTATTTATCCACTATATATAACCAAGAAAATACAGGAATAATCCCATTAAATAATTTTCCCCAGAGTTACAAGGTAGTGTGTGATGCAGGAATACTTAGAACTATGAAGTCTGACTTCTAGAACACACCTCTCTTTCCATTATTCTTTGCATTTGCTGAAACCTGTTCTGGCTCAAAATTGTTAAAATTTGAATAAAGGCATTCACAAAGCTTCTGGGTGAAAAGCATCTTCAAAGGAAACCTCAATGATAAGCGGGTGCTTTCCTGAGTACTGTACATCAACCCATCTGCTTGTTCTCTGAAATCTGCTAAGGTCAGGGGTCATGGGCTTTATTCATCAACTGAAGTCATTTTAGAACTTTGTCATCTGAAAATGAGCCCCATCTTCTTAGATTCTTCCCTTCAGCAAACACAGACCACAACAAATAAACTCTTCATGACCCTTGAAGAAGAAAGTTGGGTCCTCTGGATAACTATCTCTAGTTTGCCTAATGTGTCTTTTGATTAAAAAAGAAAAAGAAATCTTCTCTCAAATTATTCATTAAATTTAGTCAGCATGTTAAGTCATGCAACTACTAACCCTGACTCTTCACGGTTAGTCCTCCCCTTCTTCAAAAACTTGCTTTTGAAACATTTCCCCAGAGCATTTCAGTCTTAAATTAGAAAGCATGTATTTCTCACATATGAAACAGCAGACATTTACATGAAAAAGATCAAAATTGTTTGAAGGAAAAAAAGAGTATTTGACTTTCATCTTACCAAACCTATATGCTTTTCACTTTGAATAAAAAAATAAGACCTAGGAAATGAAACCCAAGAGTAGTGAAAAAGCTAAGTAGAATAAGATGAACAAATCTAGAACATTATTAGTCCCTGCCCTTTCCTTTCTAACCTCACCTTCTCTCCACTTTCCATGTGCTATAGAGGATGAAGAGATAACAGGGAAATGGTAATGTGCATGTGAGAAATCAGGTTTTTCTCCAAAGACAAGTTGGCACAATCAAGCGATGTGTGCTTAGTGAGCCAGACTGTAATTCTATTAGCTTACTGCTGCCTTTAAAAGTGCTAAATGTCTGCAGCTTCTCCTGGGCGGGTGATTCAGCACCTTCTACATCAAGGGCCAGATATGACTGAAATTTCACTCTGCATGATCAGATTATTGTTGCTGAGTCAAAAGGAGATGTAATGCTGTGTGTCTGTATATGTACCAATGTGGTTCTGCATGTTGTCTTACAGGGATGTTTATTTTTTCGCATGTGCACACTTTCCTACCCAGCCTTCTTCCTGTGGAGGAATATACTGTAGTTTTTCTGCAAGATATTGGCTCGTTATTTCTGACTCTTGTGACATTCATTCTTATTATTCACCCTTACAGAACTGTTTCCAGTCGTTCTTGGAGGTGGAACCAGAGAAGAATTACACATACAAAATGATTTCTGGTTTTAATTTTAATGGCAACTGCAGTCTCTTTCCCTATTCAATTATTTTTCTTGGAAATAATTCCTAAGTGCCTAGTTTAAGACAGAAACCATCACCAAATAAACAGAATATCAAGTTTGTATTAATGTGATAAGATGTCATTTAGTACTCTCAAATCCTGTTTCTAAGACTTGCAGCAATGAAAAAAGAGAAAGAATTTAAATTTACTATCGTAAGTTACACGGAGGAAGAAATGTGCTTTTGTATAAGTCTCATCTATGCATTTATAAACACCCACGCAGGACATGCTGTAGGGAAAGTCAGATCCCTGTACATGCTCCTTCACTCAGTCAACCAACATAAGAGCATGCTCTGATTAGGGTGGTTCCATGTGATTGAACATGGCAGGGGGAACAGCTGCAGATAGGGCTGGTTATGAAAAGTTATCAAATGTCACAAGATAGAAAATGCTGCCCTTTCCCCTTATAAGCACTCTTTTGAGCATCTATTAGGCACAAGACATTGAGACTACAGTAATGGGAAGGCAAGATCTCTGCCCTCCTGGAAGTTATATTCTAATGGAGAACATTCATGAAGCAAAGAAACAAGATAGTGGTTACTGCCATGAAGGAAATTAATAGGAAAGCAATCAAAATAATGAAGGAAGGAGAATGCCGGGAGGGTTGTCTGAGCTGGTCATGGGCAGGTCACAGGAAAGAGTACCTGAAGCAGAGAGCCAGTGAGTGCAAAGGTGAAGGTGGATTATCTTGTTGGTCAGAATGCGGAGAACCGGGGAGGTACAGGTGTGCAATGAGATAGAACCACATAGGGATGTCTAGACCATGGTGAAACATCGGCTTATTTTAAGTGCAACGAGAAGAGTTTTAAGCAGAACATCATTCATTTCAGTTGCTGGAAAGAGACAACATTGTCAAAAGAGATTGGGGGAGAAAGAAAGCTGAGGGAGCCATTGGAAGACAACTGTACTCATTCAAGCAAGACAGGGAAGGGTGCTGGTCAGAAGCAGATGAGCTGGAGTACAATGGGCTGATGTGTACCATGAAATGATATGGGAGCACAAGTATCAGAGGAATGGGGCCAAATGAACAGCTGGTGTAGCCCACCTTCACCACTACCTTGGAGCCTCCAGATATCTCCTTATCAGAATGCCTTCCAGAGCTTCTTTGCACTTTGAAGTCAGCTCTGCAAAGTCCAGTGCCCGAAAGGGGCAGCCCAAGTACCTCCACCAGAGGGCAGCATGGAGCTATGCATGCCCAGCTCAGTCCCTGTGGTCGTCTGCCCCTGGGGTAGCATGCAGACCCACCTGCTTCTGGAGAATAGCTGCGTTGGAGCTGGGAATCAGTACTGCTGAAGCAAACCAAGATAGGAAGTGTTCCTTTTAGTCCAAGTACCAAAAGGAGCATGAGAGTGTCATTGCTGCCGACAATGACAAACCCTAAATACAACTGCAGATCGAACAGTGGTCCAAACAGGTAACACTTCATTTTCCTCTTTCACTACAGTGGATGGAGCACCATATGCCTGGCACTGGCAAATGGTCACACAAATTATGTCATTTAAGCTTTATATCCACTCTGTTGACTGTATCCTAATCTTTGTCCCTGTTTTACGAATGAGAAAATTTAAGTAAGTTCCTGAAAATCACTGGTAGGGGCAGTTTTTAAGCTAACTGCAAAAGTCTGTTTAACTCTAAAACCTCCCCTTGAAGCTGCTACACATTGTTTATTATTTTCCAAGTGTTATCCTGGATGCTCTGGGGATTTAAAGGAAGTATTTCATATGTTTTATATATAGGACTTGGCTCTTGTCCTTGAAATACATATACTTTCAGAGCGGAGAGAACAAATTAAACAACGAAAGAATCATACAAACAATTGTATATAATCCAGAGCTTAACAGCTTGGTAAAACGATGTCTTCATAGCTCTCCGATGTCAGGAGGTTTTCATTTTACCACATGAATATTGTAAATAGAGTTACCTTCATTTTTTAAATGGTGGATGAGAGGCAAGGAGGTGTCTTGAATGCGTGAATGAATCCATGCATGCATTCATTCAAATAACTGTACACTCTCCAAATATTTAATGAGCATCTCTAACCATGACAGGCACCAGTTCCTGTCCTCAAGGAGAAGAGAATCTAGTTTGGGACTGTGAAAAACAGACAATAACAAGTCAATCAATAAAAGAATGTAGAATTCCCATTATGCCTACCATGGACTCCATGCCATGGCAGTCAATTCAATGATGCCCTTGTTCCTGCTCTACTATCCTCCTGGTCTTCCATCCTGCCCACCCCAATAAATCATGCCCACTCCTGAGCCTACCTCACACTCTGCCTCTCCTCTCCCAGCACTGCTCTAACTCTGCTCACTCATTCTCTCTGATGGACTCTGGGAGCTCTTCTGCATACTGGTTAGGGGCACCTGCCTGCCCCTGCTGCATTCTCCACGGGTTCCTCATCAGGCCTTTTTTACTGCCTTCAGATCTCAAGCCCATACTTCATTCAATCAACTCCCATTGTGCTTAAAAATGTGAACATGCTCAGCTTCTTTTGTCTTTACCTCAGAATTGCCGCCCTTTGTTTTGTTTGTCTTTTGCTCTCCAGGAGCAAAAACAGAGAGTTCCTTGCCCTGGTGGGCCTTCCACAATCAGGATGAATGGCACGTGGGTAGAATATTACAAGGGGATTCATTCACTCCTTCATTTATGCATGGCCATATTCCCTTCATTCCACAGCTAAGTATTGACTACCTACTATTTTTCAGCATTACAGCAAGCACAGGGACACAGCATAGTGGTCTAAAATCAGGGAAAAGTCAGGGAGACTGGAGCATTATGGGAGCAAGGGGGTGTCTCAGGACAAGGTGAGGCCACAGAGATGGGGCCCCTACCCTGCATGGTGTTTTGAACTTCCCCTAAAAAAGACAAGAGTCTGAGCAAAAGAATGACATTAGTAATTGCCAAAAAACCACAGTGGCTGATATGTGGAGACAGATTAGAGGGGGCTAGAGCAGGAACAGAGAGAAGAGTTAAGAGTTGGTGAAATAATCCAGTCAAGAGGTGATGGGTTCTTGTACATAAAAGCTCCACTAGTTGAACTAAGTTCACTCCAACTTCAGCAGCCCTTGGACTCTGACTCTGATTCCTCACAAGTGCCCCAAGGCAAGGTTCTGGCCCCACCCTCCCTCCCCTAATTTGTCTCATGTGAAGAGCCTTGTGCCCTATACTGTACACTCTGCTCTAGATTAAATCAACCACTCTCTGATCCCTGAATACTCTGGAACATTCCCCCCTCCAGGCCTTTGCTCATGCTGTTCTTTCGACCTTAGAATCCTTTCTCTCAGTCTATTCTCACATTCAACTCCTCTACAGAGCCTACGGTGATCACCATAGAAAGAACAGGCCTCCTTACAAATACATATGTATAACTTTATTATATCACTATTGCATTTCAATTAATTCATTCCTGGCATCCCCTCATTTGTGAGTCTTATAGGAAAGGGAACGTGTTTGTTGTTGCTGTTGTTTAAATATTTTTATTCTCTTCTCCAAATCCATACTTCCTTGCACAGTGGGATATCTTAGTAGGGGTTAAACTTGTATCAAATCATAAAAACAAGTCTAATTCAATCTCATTTGAGCCAATCTAATCCAATCCAGTTCAACAACTTGTGTATTAGTTATTTTCTTTATAGGTCATAAGCACCTTTAAGATTAGGTTCTTATATTATGCTTTTTTGTGTCCTACCTGCTTTATACAGTAGGCATTCGATTAATGTTTGTCAATTAGTTTACTGAATATTAAAGACATTCCTTGACATAAGTGTTAGTCTTGCATTCTTTTCTACTTTACAAGTACCAGTAACTGCTTCTTCTGTAAAATATAGTCTATGCAAAGTCTGAAAGTAGTAAGTTCATACAATTAAATGGTCAGAAAATGTGGTATGGACTTTTAAAGGGTCCCAGCATAAGCCTAATAAGATAATGGGTTTAGGTAGGTCTCTATAAAGGCATCAACATATTACACCATTCTTAAAAGTCTCAGTCTCAAAGTTAAAGTCATTACTGAAGGTGAGGCTGTTGTGGTGACAATATGACTTGAGAGACCTCTTCCCTCCAAATATCTTCATTGCCCAAAGGAGGCCTCCCATGAAACTCAGAGTATTATAGTTTAGATTTGAGTTGTCCCCAAAAAGCTCGTGTGTAGGACAATACAAGGAAGTTGAGAGGTGAAAGGATTGGGTTGTGAGATCCTAAACCTGAGAGTGCATTAATCCACCGATATGGATTAATTGAGTGGTAACTGTGGGCAGGTAGGATGTGGCTTGTCGAGAGCCATCCATGGACTATATGTGGACCTTTTCAGCATTGAAGCCAGTGAATAGGAAAATCTGGTATCTGGGAACTTCCAGCGGCAATCCCTCTGGTTAACACCAACCAGATTCATGTGAATTTCTATTCAGCTCTGCCACAAAGGTCCCACACCCCACGGGGAGATGGAGTGACCTACTGTAGCCACACAGCCTCTCAAACATGGGTGTGGCTTCCCAAGATGCCAATCAACCTGTTGACTATAAGATACCATGAAGCAAGACTCCACCCCTGAAACCTTATCCCTGCCTTTGATGTACCCCTTAAATAAACCACCAGAGCCATTTTTTAATTGTTTAGCTCCAGCTCCTGTGTAGGCAGGACCTATCAGGCACTCTGCATTTAAAACTATTTTTCTGACTTTGCCTCTTATTTCTTCACTAATTATTTCATATTTTAATTTTCTCAGGTGGCTTATCCCCTCCTGAACAGAAAAAATTGCCCTGGCAAGGTGCTGACCACTTGCAATAGTGGCTGAAGGAGGTGGGTACTTGTGGGCAGGACTCTGGAATATATATTTTGTTCCTGGTAAGTGGGGCAGACACTCTCTCCCCGCCCTCACCCACACTTCTTTATTGCCATGTCCTGACCTGCCTTCCTCTATCACACTTTCACCAGGATGTCTTGATGTTCTGCCTCACCTTGGGCCCACAGCAATGGGGGCAGCCATCTATGGACTGAGAGCTCTAAAACTGAGACCCAAATAAGCATTTCCTCCTCTAAAATTGTTCTTGATGGATCCTTAGGTCATAGTAGAGAAAAAGCTGACTAAAACACAGGAAATGTGACCTTTGTCTTACCTGACTGCTCAAAGGCATCATCTTTAATTCCAGGGGCCCAATTGCATCTAAAATATTTATACTGCATTTAGGGCACTTCACAGTCTAGTCCAGTCTCCTTACTAACCTCTTCTTTAACCTACACACTGTGTACTTCTTTTTTTTTAATTTTTTTTAATTGTTAATGGATTTTTATTTTATTCATTTATTATTTATATGTGGTGCTGAGGCTTGAACCCAGTGCCTCACGCATGCTAGGCAAGTGCTCTACCACTGAACTACAGCCCCAGCCCACCACTGTGTACTTCTTATGAAATAGAAATGTCCTTATAAAAGACATTGTGTCTTTTTTACTATAAAATACATATAACATAAAATTTGCCACTTTAACTATTTTAATGTACAGTTTAGTATCATTAAATACAGTCACATTGTTGTACGACCATCAATACCACCCATCTCTCTATCTCCAGAACTTTTTCATCATCCCAAATTAAAATTCTGTATCCAACCACCCAACCATACTTTTTTTTTCTGTACTCACAGAGTAATGTCTTTTAATGGTAGGAAATTTTGAAAATATCAAAGTGTATAAAGTAAAAAGCATAAATTCTTTATCATCCATTCAATTTTTACTTTTTATTATTAACAGTTTATTATATATCCTTGTGGATCTCTTTCATGTGCACAACATATACACACATACACACATATACAAGTTCATAGAAATTTATTATTTTCTTTTGCAAAAATTAAATCATTACATATACATATATATGTATATATGTGTGCATATACACACACCCACATACAATATTGCTTTTCTCATTTAATCCAGCATTAATTATGGACTCCCATGCTTGAACATGTCTGTACCCCATTCCCTTTACTATCCACATAGTATTCTCTAGTACCAATATATCATAATTTAACTATTGCCCTAATGATAGACACTTAGCTTTGTTTTTAAGTTTCTTTATGTCTTTTCTTTTTTTTATTTAGAGGCAGTAGTGTTACACTAGTCTTAGTATACTCAAGCAAGCATTCCTGTTGGACACATTTCTAAAGGTCAAATTCTTAAATATAAACACTTGCACATTTTAAAAAAAAATGATGCATACTGCCATAACATTACCCTCGGCAGTGGTTGCAACTGCTTGTTTCCTGGGAGTGTGTTGGAGAGAAGGACTGCATGCTGAGCAAGCACCATGACTGACGCACATGGTAGTGTGAACTTGCTGAAAGTCACTTTCCTTTTTGATAGAACTCTAGATGCTCTCAGATGAACTACTAACCAAAAGAAAAAAGATCTTCAAGGAAACAGTGTACTCAGGATCATAACAGGTCAATCCTACTTGGGATAGAGAGACACACAAGCTCAGATGTGGACTTTTCTCTTTATCACACAGAGCAGAGGCAAAGGTATGCATTACACTTGTTTGACTTAACCCTTCCTCAAGCTCAGCTTTGCCCCAGCGCATCCACACCAAAACTCAGGGCTTCAAGCAAAACCTCAGCTGTGCTGTTAATACAAGTAGGGGAAGAGCTGTGCCTTAGAGACACATCATCTTCAACTTCAATCAGTTCAGACTTTTCCAAACACACAGAGAACCTATAGAAAAGAATGGCCTCGTTTTATTTGAAAATTCATAGCAGTATTTTCTGCTAACTATTAGCAAAACTCCAAGCTGGCATAACTTAGGGTAAAGAAGTGTATTATTTATTAATTTTTATTTATTTATTTATTTGTGCTAGTGAGGAACTGAGACAGCATTTGTAATAAGGCCTGACTTGAATATTTGCACAGCATAAACTTTCCTTCATTAGCAAAGCATGTAATTCTGAAGACAGAAGAGAGATCCATAGAATAGAGGAAGAAGATTGAGGGGGAGGAGGGCTGGGAAAAGGGAAGAATGGTGGAATGAATCTGGCCTAACTTTCCTATGTACATATATGAATATACCATAGTGAATCTCACCTTCACGTATATCCACAAGGCATTAATTTTAAAAAATATGTAAATTAATAGAATTAAGATCAGTAGGGTAGAGGAATAGAGTAGGGAAAGAGAAAGTACTGGGGACTGAATTATAGCAAATTATATCTCATGCTGATGTAATTATGTCAAAATAAACTCTAATATTATGTATAACCAAAATGAATTAATAAATAAAGTATGTAATTCATCTAATTTCCCACTAAAATCAGAGGTTTAAATGAAGAAGAAGTTTTTAAAAATTTAAAATTTAGAGAGGAAGTTCGTTGTGTTAATAAAGGACCATGCTCAGTCCTGCCAAAAAAAATAGTCTAAGTTTTTATAATTAACTCACGTAATTCATTAATTAGAAAAGCAATCATGTATACAAGCAGAAAACCAGACTGCTGAGCTGCAGAGTTTTTAATAACTCAACTTTGAGAAAAACTGCTGAATAGTAGGAAAACATTAAGCCAATATTTTTCCTGACATAGTTCATGGCAGATCTCCATAGCAACCCATGAACGAGGCCTCTTGTTTTAGAGCCAAGCCTATCTGAAATGAGATGATGCTCTTAAGAACAGATTTTCCAGAAGCCCAGGTTTTAAGGACAAGAATATCTGATCTCACCCTCCACACCACTAAGTCAAGGAAAGAGATTTGAGAAAACTTGTTCTGTGGCCATGACTCTGGGTATTTTAAAAATCAACAGAGAACTGCAGAGTTGGGGAGAAAATCTAAATGCTCAGTGTATAAATGTGGAGATATGGAGTATTGCCATTGAGGTTCCTTTCAAAGCTGTAGGTCCAGCTGGAAGCCTTTTAAGTATGGGTCAGGATTCCTCAGATATCCACAGGGAGATTGCCAGCATGTGACAGTAGATTTGGGGAGCCTGCCCAACTCACAATGGCCCCCATAACTGCTCTGCTCAGTTTGAGTGGGGGGATCCCTGCAGCCATATTTTATATTATATGACTGCACTGAGCCTCCCTACCACCTACCAACAAGCAGAGAAAAAGAAGAAAGAAGGGGGTGGGGCAAGACAAGCAGGGAAGACAGATGGAAAAGGGACATCTTTTGCTCTTATGCTCTAGGTTTCGGAAACCTAGCTGAGCTCCCGACTGGGGTACTCATGATTCTCCCCTATCCTTATAATGGACCCACACCCACACCCTCACTTATGTTAACCTGAATGAAATTCTGTTATTTGTAGCCCAAGTTCTAACTAATTCATATGGTGGAGTATATATCTAAGAAGAAGCCAACTAGGTATAGAATCAGAGAGGAAAAGAAGGAAGAGGAGAAAAGTAATCAAGTACACCGTGTGTCAAGCAATTTGCTTAACACTTTTTAAGTTGTTATCTTAATACTCCTCAAAGTATCTCTAGAAAATAGATGTTATTCCCCACTCCTGACGTTTTCAGGTAAGAGACAAAGGTTGCAAACTTCAAATTTAAGATACATAACTAGCTGGTGGCAGATTAGATTTTTTCACTACGGCTGGACTCGGATTTATCTGATTGTGATAAATAACAAAAACTTTGATACTCGTGTTCTCTTGAGCAAGTCATTTTTCCCTGTTTAGGCCTTGGGTAAATAAAGTCTCTTCCAGAGCTAATAGTATAATATCACTTGCAAGATTCATTTAGACTTGTGTTTCTCTACCCACGTGGGGCAGGAGATGAGTTATATCTTCACTCCTTTGGATGCCTTTTCAAACTACACTCAGCCTTGGTCCCTCCCCTCCCCTTCCCCAGAAGATTCTGATCAACTGTGACAGGGATGGGAAGGTGGCAGACAACAGAGCTGGGATTGAATCCAGAGCTGGGGTGTTACTTCAGTATGCTGTTTCTCCCTCTCTTACTGTACCTATTAGAAGATAGTTGAAGTTCAATCATTTCCTTCAAATGAATTGCATTAATACTAACCACGAATAACTAATATGTCCATTTTGAATGTTTTACACATTTTAGAATCAGTTTCTAATAAAGATTCTGCTCATATTCTTATTGAAATTGCATTGAACCTATAGATCCACTTGGGATATTGCTATCTTAACAATATTGCATCATCTAATCCATGAACATGATATTCTTCTTCAAAGGTCCTCTCTATTTTTCTCTCAGCACTGTTTTGCAAATTTCAGTGTAGAAATTTTGCACTTAATTTATTAAATTATTTCTAGCTATTTGATATCTTCTTAGATACTATTGCAGTTAGTATTGTTAAGTTCACTTTAAAATAGTGTGTTCTAGTCTATAGTAATATAACTTGTCTTCAACTATTAACTTTATTTCCTGTGTTCTTACTATACTATTAATTTGTCAATAGCATGAGAGATTTGGGGCATGAAAAATCCTGCTTTGAGATTCAAGTGACATAGGTAAACAGAATACTACCACCCTCTCCACCCCAATGTCCATGTCCTAAGCCTCAGACCTGTGAATATATTTTAGCTTGCATGGTAAAGGAAAATTAAGATTGCAGATAGAATTAAGATTGCTAATCAAGTGACTTTAAAAGAGATTATCTTGACTATCTGGGTAGGCTTATTATAGTCAAAAGTGTCCATAAACATGGAAAAGGAAGTCAAAGAGGATTAGAGGGATACATGGCTAAGGAAAAATATTAGAGATAACATTGTTGGCTTCAAAGATAGAGGAAGGGGCCATGAGCAAAGGAATGCAGATGGCATCAAGAAGCTGGAAAGAGCAAGAAAACACCTGTCCTTTAGAGCCTCTAGATTAAAACCATAGTACTGCTGGTACCTTGACTACCTTTAGTCTAGGGAGGACCCTGTTGGGCTTCTGATTATCCAAAACTATACAATAAGGAACCACATCATCTTATGCCATTAAATCTGGCAATCTGTTACAACAGCAATTGGAAACCAACACAGAGTGAGGGAACAGTTCCAAGTTAGGGGAGAAGGCAACTCCCTTCTGATCTCTACCCACTCCATTCATGGAGACACCTCATGATGGCATCCTGTAAATTGCCAGCTTTAGGAACAGTTTCTGACAACAGCAACATTTGCTCAGCACTATCCATCCTGTAAAGCTGAGGGACCTTCAGGAAGGCCTGGTAGCAGATAACAGATATCAACAATTGGAGCTAGATCAGGAAAAGAAAACTTGGTAGATGCCACATGATAACTGCCACAGCCAGAAGGATTTGTAGGCCCAGGTGAAGCCCCACTTGAGAAGATGACTTTTAGTAAATACTAATTCCATTTTGAGAAATAAGAGCCTGAAAGATGTAATTTTTATAAGTATGATTCTATTTAAAGCTGAAGCCAACCGAGGTTATATTAGTAATAACAATGGAACACTAATACTCAATTTTTAAATTTATAAATGAAGTACTTTCAGTTAGAGAAGATTGAGGATGTCCCCTATAATGTCCCCATCATTCTTGCATTTTTGTTTTTGGTTTTAGTTTCTTGGGTAAGAATAAAGGAGTTTGTGCTGGGAATTGCACATAGCCCTAAGACTGCCCTTTCTCTGCCAGCTAAATCCAGAGGAAGCCCCTACTGTAGATTCGTCTCTGACAGGTGTAATGGTGATGGATTATTGTCACGTGTCCAAGTTGCAATTACAGTATGCTTATTGTCAGTTCCTTTTGTATTTTGCCCATGGCTATATTTTCAATAAAGAACAAGGCAAAGATAGATGAGGAAAATAAAAATAGTGTATTTTTATCTTCAGTGCATGTCAGTAAGAATGATGCTTTGAAGTTTTAGTTAATAATGAAATTGAAGCTACAAAGACCAAATCATAAATAAAGTGAACTTGCCACAATGATTCTCATGGTAACTTGTAAAAATATGTCAATATCCTGTGCCATATAACATTTGCATCAAAAACTAGTTATGCTTGTGCTTATTCTTCAATACTATGCAGTTGGTTATCTCATTTCTAGAGCAAAAGTCTGAAATTAAATAGGTTAAAATTTTTTTAAAATTATACTTTTGAACTTTTATACTTTTAAAATATTTTTCCTTGCAGAATGACAATTTGTACATAACAAAAGTTCAATTTTATAACTCACATCTTTAAAAAATATTTTTTATTCTCCCAAAAGAATTCTATATGCTGTTTAATCTCTACTATAGAAAAAATACAGATAAGCTCATGGAATTGACAATGTCTTTATTCATTTGAGTTCCTGAGTTAAGGAAACATGGTTACAATCAGCTGACTTATACAGACCTCAACAAATACCCTTTCTGTTTTCTGCTTTCCAAGTTTAGTTAACATCAATCAATGACTTGCACTATGCCAGGCATTGTGCTAGGTGCCAAAGATACAGAAATGATTAAAATTTGGTTACTTTCCTCAGAGGCCCATACTGTGATGGCAGAGGCAATGAAATGCTTCAGAGCAAAACACAAGACCATCAGGGCACTGAGGAGGGAGTCATTCATTTTACCTGGAAATAAATAAAATTTTTCATAGGAGAGATGACATTTGCAAAGGACCTTGAAGGAAAAAAAGGTCAATAATTGTACATTTTAAACAATGCAGCAGCATCAGAATTCTTAAAGAAAGTTCTGTTTAATTCTGCAAACTGCCTGTGCAACTGGAACTGAGCATTCACTGGGGAATAGGTATGGCTGAGGGCTTGCTGTCAGCTGGACAGAGCAAAGGTTTCCTCCAGTCCCTCCATCCAGGCCAAGCGCCCTGCCCTGCATCAGCTGGAAGAGGGAAAGCACCAAATCTCTTTAGCATACGTCACCACCATCTCATACAAAGTCTGTTAAGGAACTCTGTATTTTCTTTCTAAAAGGAAAAAAAACTGATAAAAAACTAAAAAGACAATAGCAGAGATTTTCTGCCACTTCCTGACTCTGAAATGATGTTAGTTTATTGGGGGAAAACTATAAACCAGGGAAAGTAATACCTCTCTCAAGTGTTTATGGGAAAGTGAAAAAGAGAA
Source organism: Geosciurus inauris (assembly GCA_004024805.1). NCBI lineage: Eukaryota > Metazoa > Chordata > Mammalia > Rodentia > Sciuridae > Geosciurus > Geosciurus inauris. Next base: position 155,113 of record PVHX01000729.1, read on the forward strand.
ATGCATAAAATTCCCCAGTGCCTGATCCAGAGAATGGTAGCACGATGACTATGTTGCTGGTGGTGGTGGTGGTGACAATTGTGATTTGGTGGTGATGGTGGCAAAGATGGCAGTGGTGCTTGTGGCGATGACAGTAGTGATGTTGCTGGTACTGGTGAGGATGGTAGTGAGGATGGTGGTGATGGTGATGGTGGTGAGGATGGTGGTGGTGAGGATGGTGGTGATGATAGTGATGGTGGTGAGGATGGTGATGGTGGTGAGGATGGTGATGGTGGTGAGGATGGTGATGGTGGTGAGGATGGTGGTAGTGATGATGGTGGTGATGATGGTGTTGAGGATAGTGATGATGGTAGTGATGATGATGGTGGTGAGGATGGTGGTGATGGTGGTGGTGCTGAAGATGGTGGTAGTGGTGCTGGTGATGATGGTGGTGATGATGATGATGGTGGTGATGATGATGGTGGTGGTGAGGATGGTGGTGATGATAGTGATGGTGGTGAGGATGGTGATGGTGGTGAGGATGGTGATGGTGGTGATGATGATGGTGGTGGTGAGAATGGTAGTAGTGGTAGAGGTGAGAATAGTTGTAGTGGTAGAGGTGAAGATGGTAGTAGAGGGATGGTCGCTGCGATGGTGGTGATAATGATAACAGAAGAGCCTGGTTTCTGGGCTGCCTTTAGGAAGACAGAACATCCCAGGAGGTGGGCAAGAACAGTGTGATCTTGGCTAACCTGGCTCTGGCCCAGGGGACTTCCTGTACATCTGCACTTCCCTTGCCGTTGTGCCTGTGGCTCAGATGGCACTGGCAGCTGCTCCAACTGCTGCCACGAGTGCCCTGACTGCTGTGGTGAACCAGGCAATGGTCTATTAAACCAAACCTCAACTAGAAAACATTGGCCCTAAATAATTCCAGCAACAAGTTCTCCTCTCCCCATTCACCCCTCTTCTCTGACTGCTCCCGTCCACATTTCTTATTTCACCTATGTAATTTTCTTCTCATTCTACTTCGATTTCTTCCTTTTTAACCATTCACCATCTTCCCCCTCTCTCTTTTTCCCCTTCCTCCTTTGTCTTCTCTGCCCTCCAGTCTTACTCCTCCAGTTCTGGCTACCCGCCATAGTGTGATAGAGGATCTGAGGTCAGAGGGCTCGGAGACCGCCCTGCTTCTGAGATGTTGGGCAAGCCACTTCACCCTCCTGGGATGTGGTTTCCTCATCTGCAGGATCTAAGGGTTGGACCAGAATGATCTCAAAGTGTTCTTTCCGCCCTGAACTCCCATCTGGCCACCTTTTGTTACGTTTGCCTTTGTCCCTGCTCTTCCTGTTCCAGCTGACTCATCTGTCCACCTGCCTCTCTCATCCACATCCCCACTGCTCTGGTCCAAGCCTCCACCAAGGTCCTTTTGAACATCCTCCTGTGGCTGTAGGTCTCCCAGCTCCCGGTCTTATCCTTATCCAATATGTGATTTACACTAAAGGCAAAGTGGCCTTTTGAAAACAGATAAGCTTGCCTGCTCTTCAACCTAAATCCTTCTATGCTGCTTTGCAGTCATCGTGTGTCATATTCCCCAGTTTATTTTCTTCAGAGCCAATATCACTGCCTGAACTCTATTTACTCATTAACTCCTTAAGGTTGAAGTACTTGTTGGTTACTCCACGGGGGAGGGACCTCACTGTCCTTATTGCCTCGCTGCCTCCATATTGAACGGGCTAGGATCTGCATGTAGTATTCCCTCAATAAATGTTAATGAAAGAAACCTCCCTTTGCCATTTAGGACTCATCTCGCCCCTTCTTGAGACTGTTCTCTCCTAACTACAGAAGTTTTTATTTTTTTGTTTTTTATTGAATTTTTTTTTATTTTTGGTTTTTAGTTACATATAACATTCGGATGCATTTTGACATAATCACAATAGCCTAGTATATAACTTTCTCTAATTCAGTCCCCAGCACTTCTTCCTCCTGCTCCTCCTTCCTCCTGCTCTCTTTCTCTACTTTACTGATCTGTCTGTAATTCATTTATAGTTTTTTAAATTAGCTTTTTGTGGATATTCTTGATGTTGGATGCACTGTGTTGTATTCGTGTATGTGCATACAAAATTTCATTCAGATTCATTCCACTGTTCTTCCCTATTCCTATCCCTCCTTCCTCCCCCTCAATCCCCTTTGTCTACTCTAGCGATCTTTCCTCTATTTTGATGAAATGCCATTGCCTTTTTATTCCTTTCTCTTTTTTTAACCCTCCCCCTGAATTTGGATTAGCTTCCACATATTAGAGAAAACAACTAACTTTGACATTTGGAAATTGGCTATTTTATTTAACATGATAGTCTCCAGTTCCATCCATTTATTGGCAAATGCCATAATGTCGTTATTTTTTATAGCTGAGTTATACTCCATTTTATATATACACCACATTTTCTTTATCTACTCATCTGTTGAAGGGCACCTAGGCTGATTCCATAGCTTGGCTATTATAAATTGAAACAGTTCAATTTCTTACTTAGAAATATCTTTGCCTGCCTGAAATTCTAACCATCCTTCTCCATCAGTTCAGAGACAATTTCCCTCATTCACTTTTCTCTGCCACCCACCCAAGTCCTGTTTTCAAGGGCAGAGAACAGTGGCAACTATGAAGCTTTTTCTTCTTTCCTTTAACCTTAGGATAAAATATTACAAAAACTCTTAGACTCCAGTCTAGATGGCTATATTACAATGCCAAGAGAGAAACTTCTTTAAGAAAAAAATTTAAAACCTTAGAAAGTCTGTGCTTGGTTCTGGGATAGATGTTAGGAATAGTTAGATTTTTTAAGACAATGCTACAGAAGGTAATTTTCTTATTTTTTGTTTGTTTTTGTTTTTGTTTTTGGTACCGGAGATTGAACTCAGGGGCACTCGACCACTGAGCCACATCCCCAGCCCTATTTTGTGTTTTATCTAGAGACAGAGTCTCACTGAGTTGCTTAGCACCTCGCCGTTGCTGAGGCTGGCTTTGAACTCGCGATTCTCCTGTCTCAGCCTCCCCAAGTGCTGGGATTACAGGCTTGCGCTCCATGTCCATTCTATGACAACAAAGCTGAGGGTTTAGAGAGGCAGTGTAGTTGGGTCAAAGTCACAGAGACAGTGGGACAATGAGCCAGGACTTGAATGGAAGTCATCTGATGCCCAATCTAAGCACCTAGGCATGTTGTTATTGCCTCTCATTCTCTAGATTAGAAAATCGCTGTTTTATTTTTATCATGACACTTACAAATTTTTAATGTCTAGTTTCTACACTTTTTTTGTGCCTGTTTCCTTCTATTACAACATAAGCTCCATTTGGGCATGTACTACCTCTGTCCTGCTCACAGAACTTTACCCAGGGCTGCCAGTAGTGCCTCATATACAATGCATATCCATCAATATTTGCTAATGAATGAATGATTTGCGTGTTAGAAGATGAGATATGATAGAAAGCCTGATAATTCTATGCACAAATTTCCATTTTTGTTTATAGAACTCTCTCAAAAATATCCCTGGTATTGGCATATATTTGTCCTTAGAGAGAGTGCATTTGATTCTTGCAACTAGCAAAACTGTTAAAGACAGCTTTTTTCATCACAAAGAACATATACTCATAAAACATTATAACTGCCTTCTTGTCCTGAACTTTGGTCCTCTTCGCTGGGGAATCAATCTTTCTGTTCTTTGGGAGCCTTTGACACTCTGGAAAAATATGTGGACTCCATCTCAGACTAATGTTTGTAAGAGCAAAAGGAAAACATGTAGGATTAGAAAGGAACCAATTATATTGAATATAGCTACCAAACTATAAAAATTGAAATATGGTAACATATCTGCTTCTTTAATAACATTAAATAAGAAGATCTAAAATGTCTAATATCTAAAATGCAGAAGCTGAAGTATGATATGATAAAAATAATAAAATATGAAACATTCAGGATTTCTGATGATGACAAAATCATAGGCATTACTAATACTTTCATAATTAAAGGAAACATTGAATTCCCTAAATAGGTTAATAAAAATTAAGATATAAATTCCCCATCAGGTCTACAGATCACCTGAATTTTATGCACAGCTCCATGAGCCCCAAATGTTAAAACCCTATGTCAAGGAATCCAAAATAGGTTTAGTAGCAGTAGTTACTTCCAAAGGTGACCATTAAAGGAGTTATTCTTTGTTGAGTGTGTAATTTATGAAGTATCGGGGTTTTTTTTTAAATCCAGCCCTAATTTTCATCTCCATAGCAACCTTCTAAATATCAATGATAGAGCTAGTCATCATCACAATATATTTTCTTAGTATCTTTATACACACAAATGAAGTAATATTCTTGAAACAATCTTTGACTATTATGACTTTATAATTATTATTTATTGTTTAAGGTAGTTAATACATTCATATAATTCAAAGGAATAAAAGAGCAAGACAGCTCACTCTACACCCATCCATACTCACCAGGGTCTCATATTTTAAAGCAATTAATATTATTAGTTTCCTATATAGTCTTTCAAACATGCTTCATATATAGAGGCAAATACATTTACATAGTTCTACCCCTTAACACCATGTGCCATATAATTCACACTATTTTTTCGCCTTGCTTATTTATGTGTGTCTGTATGATAATTCTATATTGAACATTAAGAACTTCATATTTTGTGGCTGCATAGCTTATTGTAAGAATGTATCATAATTATTTAACTAGTCTCTTATTTATGGATACTCAGATTACTGTTGAATGATTTGCTACTATGGAAAATAGAAGGAGGCAGTAAAGATGCATCCTTTAAGATACATTTTGTCACAGTCAGTCATGTATGTGAGACTTGTAATCATGCAACCCAAAAGCAAATACTGAGAGATTCACGCTACAAGAGGTTAGCTTGCTGAGAATCACAGTGTGGTGGGCAGTTCACAACGGGACCCAGAGAAAACAAGTGTCAACTCTTCCTAGTGGTCTAGAACAGGGCTAGTGTTTTTCAAGACTCCAGGAGGGGATTATTGAAAATGAAGAGGATGTCCTCAGTTTGAGAACCATCTTGAAAAAAGCTTAGAAGTCTCAACTGAGAAAATTTGTTTTGTTTTTTGTTTACTATGGCTTTGGATCAGGGGCTTGAGGTCCTAATGCTCTGGTTCATGGCACAATATCATTGTTGGTCCAAAGAAAACTCTTCTTTTGTTGTATTTATTAATTCCCACTCACCTCATTTCCTATCTCTACCCTTCTACTCTCCAGTCATCCTAACTGGATGTGTTTACTGTGTTTATTTTCCTTTATATGCAAAGTTGACATAATGATGTTTTATATATGCCTATTTTAGATGCATATAGGTTATGTTGGGTTATAATTCCATTTCTTCTTTCACCACTACTGTTTTATGGTCCATCCATGTCCCTGCATAATGGCCAGGCTATTGATGGACAGCCAGGTTGCCCTCACCACAAATAAGTTGTAGTTCACATCCTCACACATGGCCCTTACAGATTGTTTCAGTTTCTTTTTTTTTTCTTTCTTTCTTTCTTTTTATTTTTTTTCTTTTTTGGTCACATGAACCTGGAATAGAGTTGCTGGGACATAGAATTATATATCCTTGGTTTGATTAAGTTTGCCAAATAACTCCTCCAAATAGCTCCTCATCAGCAACATCAGAACACTTGTGGGTTTCCCATCCTATTATGATCACCACCTCTTGAAATTATGTGGATTTCTAATCCCTTCTGGTCAAGTGACATAATTATTTCCATTCACATTGATCTATTTGCAGATGACTCTGACCATTTCTTGAATGCTCATGGGCCTCTTTGGTACTCTTCTAGAGATGACTGAACATACCATGGTACATTCTTCTTCTGGGGTTTCTGTCATTTCTGATATAATTTTCTGATATAAGTCAGAAATACCTTGTTGATTTAGATGCAACCAATAACTTTTCTAATTTTGCCATCTGCTTATGAATTTTGCCCTTCATTGAACAGAAATTCTCAATGAATCTTTTATGCATTCATATGAATCTTTTATGTAAATTTATGATTATACTATTGACAGTTTTGCTCAATAAATCCTTTCCCACCTAGGTAAAAAATATATTGTCATATATTTTCTTTTATTATCTTTATCATTTTACCTTTTTACCTTTAAATCCATTTGAAGTCTACCTCTGTGTCTGGCATCAGGAAGTAATTCAGTTTTTATTTTTCTCTAAAGGGAGTAAAGAATTTGAATCAATATTGCCTGAAGGGAGTGGAAGATGCCGGCTGGTAAAGATGGAAGAGAGGAGGGAAAAGAGACATCTGGGACCCACAGAGACAAATCATGGAAGCACAGTCCAGAGGCTCTGTGTCACCTGCCCTAGGAGGCACACTCTTCTGTATGTGGTCTGTCATGAAATATTAAGAAGTTGGCAGGCAGAATACTTCTCTTGCAAATGAAGACGTTTGAAGGAGGAATTCCCCAGCAGCACTGAGATTCCAGTAACTGGCTTTAAAAATACACCCTGTCTTTATGTATGACTGCATATATGTTGTGATTCTATACAGCTTACAACTAGAGAATTGATATGTTATCCTCTATCTATGTACAATGAATCATTTACACTGTTAACATGTAAGCCTAAATAAAAAAAAAAAATACACCCTGTGCACAACAAAAGGATTTTCCCGAGTGGGAGGAAGAGCTGGGCAAGTATGGAGAAAGGAAGTCAGAGGGAGACAGGCCAGAGCACTCAGAGGCAGGTGGCTGAGAACTGATTGTGCTAAAGATGGGCCTGATGATGGACGAATGGAAGAAACATCACAGGGCCTCACAGATGAAAATCCACCCATTTTGGGAGGGTAACTGCCTCCTGCTTAGCATCTGAGACTTGAGCATTCTTCTATTCCCAGTTTATTTTCAACCTATTGTGGTAAATCCAAGTGCCTATCAAGCAAACAAACAAGAGAAGGGTCCAAAAACCATGAAAAATAATCTAGAAGAATTATAGGTAAATGTTTGATATTTCTGGACTTAATGCATGTTATAATAAACACAGTGTCATTTTCTGTGTGTGTGTGTGTGTGTGTGTCTTAATTTTCTTCTTTGTGAATGACCCTAGCAGTCAGCCTTTCATTTCTCTGTGACTTTAATATTGTTGAGGATCCACACTGTACTTGCAGGAAGGCTGTGAAATTGTTCTAGGATTATAATTTGAGAAAAATAATAAAAGAAAAACTCAGGAGAAGTTAAAGAGAGAGAGAGAAAAAAAACACCTCTTTTCAAATGTATAAAAGTGGCTCATAAGAGCTGGCATTTTCTTGACCAGCCAAAAGCAATGATTACCCTGTGGGAGGAAAGAGCAGAAAGGAAGTAAAAGGTCACAGGGAAAATGTTTTTGTTTTTGTTTTAGCCTTGAATATTTTTTTCATGCAAGAGAAAATTCAAATAGCCTTCTTTAATCTATGTGCCAGGCCACATTTTATGACCTCACTCAAAAAATAATTTTTTTCCCATTGACGATGTCCTCCAATTTTTCACCAAACTGAAAGATACATGAAGTATCTCCAGCTTTGAAAAAACATGAACAATTTGTATTAGGGCAATACAAGTTACATGTTAAGACACTGGTCTTTTCAAATACATTGCTTCTATACCACAGACATAGATGTGCCCAGGACCCTGGGTTTAATCCTGTCTCTGACCCTTGCGTAATGTGAGGCCCACAGTGATTTCTTTGGTCTCTGTGAGTCTCGATTTCTTCACTCGTAGACACAAGTGATATTATTAGAAGATTATTGTCTACATATCTATGAAATGGCTAAAATAAAAAAATACAATACCAAGTGCTAATGAGGATATACAGCGACTGAAACTCTCATGCTTTACTGATGGTAATGGAAAATGACACAGCCACTCTGGAAAATAATTTGGTATGTTCTTATATGTACATTTATCATGTGATCCCAAATCCTATTCTTGGGTATTTACCCAAGTGAAATGAATACTGTTCATACAATAATTACATGCAAATGTTCATAGCAGTTTTACAATTACCAAAAAACTGAAAACATCCCAAAAGAATGGAAAAATGAATAGATAAGCTGTGGTATATCCACACAATAGAATACAGCTCAGCAATAGAAAGGAATGAACTATTCTTTCAATTGCTCAGATATCTCAAAGGCTTTTTGCTGGATGAAAGAAACCAGAGGTTGCATATTGAACGATTCCATTTATGTGATGTTCTTAAAAAGACAAAAATGTAGAGATAGAGAACATCCCAGGTTGCTATGGATTGGTACAGGGTTGAGAGAGAAAGTATGACTGCAAGGGAATAACAGGGGGTTTTATGGGATCATGGAGATAGATATTCCACATCTGGATTGTGACAGTGTTTCAGAAATTTTTACCTGTATTAAAATTCATGGAAATATATATTAAAATGTCAATTTTATTGTATAATTCTTAAAAAATAAAACTTGGGACAGGATTTCATGAAATAATGCAAGTTTAGTATATGCTCTGGCACATAATAAATCTTAGCATTTAGTTATTCCAAAGACTGTGGTATAGAGAACATCTTCATGCATCTAATTTAGTAGAGCCAGCAAATGGAGCTCAATATCATGGCCAAAGACAAGAGAGAAGAAAATACTATAAACTATGTAAATAGTGCAGATGATTTTACTGCCCATTTCCTCGAACAGCACATGCTTAGGGTGCAGGAAAGGTGGGGGAAGTGATTCCGATCTGCCCTCTTTCCTGCCGTTCCTACATGCACCTCTCATGGCAAAAGCAGCTCTCTGCACTGATTGTACTATTTGCATTTAAAGATAAGGATATTTCCAAAAATGTGGCCCCAACATGCAAGCCATCTGGTATTAATCTGAAGAAATAGGAACTGTCTAGACTGTGGAGAAAAACTGGTGATGTTGGGCCACTGGTGTCCAGTTTTGTGCCTTCCTCAAACTTGCCAAGGGTGACTTTGACGATATGCAGTGATTGCCATACACCCTGATAATGATTTAAGTCCATCTCTGTTGCTCAGAGATCAGAAAATCACTGATGTTTAGTCCAGGCTGTCACCTACACCTGCTTGAGTGACTGTTTGGAATTGGTCTAGTCCTTAGGCAGTATTCCTAGAAAACACACCAGGCATTATAATAGCATAAGAGTGACTGCACCAGCACACTGAGGCCCAAATACAAACATGGGGGCCATTTCCATGACCTCTGCAACTCCCACAGTTTGAGTTTAACACATAGTGTTAATAATCTAGCATCTAGCATGTTACCCTCCCTCAAAGGAATGAGTCTTGACCTAAAAGGAATTGTCTTTGGGGATGAAATTTAGAAACCAGAACATACTCTTGTCATTGTTCCATAGAAGCCCATAAATTCTTCACATTTTAAAATTAAGTTTGATTCTCACAAAAGTATGTATCATTTTGAGCTACATTTTGTGTTTAAATAGAATAATTTCATTAGTCATCCCAATTCCTACATGGGTAGGAGTCAGTGAAGTTGATTTGAGGAAACTCCCAAACTATTTGAGGCCCAGATAGACTAAAAACATTGAGGAACTGGGAAATTGTCTTTTAAATATCTTCAGCTCAGATGCATTAGCCCTTCAAGATGACTTCTTTGAAGGAGAAATATTAATAGGAAAGTAAAAATTCTAGAAATTTTTTTGAAAAAAGTGTATGTACCTCTTGAACCTTTGTTTTGTTAAAAACACAATCTTTTTTAAAATTTTTTTTAGTTGTTGATAGATCTTTATTTTATTCATTTGTTATTTATATGTGGTGCTGAGGATCGAACCCAGTGCCTCATGCATGCCAGGCGAGCGCTGTACCACTGAGCTACAGCCCCAGCCCCAAAAACACAATCTTAAGTGCCACAGGTATTCAATCAAAAAAATTCAAATTGAGTAATGAGTAGGATTACATATATTAAAAGTACTTTCCTAAGCATTTCTTTTTTGTGGGGAGGTACCAGGGAGTGAACTCAGGGGTACTCAACCACTGAGCCACATCCCCAACTCTATTTTGTGTTTTATTTAGAGACAGGGTCTCACTGAGTTGCTTAGTGCCTCACTAAGTTGCTGAGGCTGGCTTTGAACTGACGATTCTCCTGTCTCAGCCTCCCAAAATGCTGGGATTACAGGCATGCGCCATCATGCCCAGCTAAGCATTTCATAGAGGTTATGTCATGAATTCTCACATCAACTTTATGTAAAAGCTACTATTGCTGTACCTATTTTATGCTAAAGGACTCAGATCCAAAGAGTAGCCACTGGTCAGAGAGTTAGTGAATTGCAGATAAAGACTCTACCCCAGGCAATGTCTGCTTTACATCCAAGTGCCAGCTTCTCAACCTCTGTGCTGAGCTGCCTTCCTGGAGATGCATAGAACAGGATCAAATGAAGCATAATAATTCAAGACAGGAAATGACAACCAACAGGAGACAGGACATGGTTGGGAATTCAAGATGATAAATTAGGGAGAAGGGACACAAAGAACCGAACAGCCCCTTGTTCTACTGTCTCCAACATTTGAAAAGTTGTCTAGAGTAATCCATCATTTATGATTTTACCTAAATGTTTAATTTATTAATTCACTCAATAAGTATTATTGATCTTCTATTCTGTGCTAAGCTCTGAATTGGTTAGATATAGAGTTGAATCTACAAGGTCCCTGATTTTAAGAAACGTTTGCTCTACTCTGTGGTCTATAATTTACTTTAGAACACTTCATCACAATGTATTATAGATCATATATGTTAATATACACCTAATAATAAACACACATTGTGGGCAAGTGCTGCTATAAGAGGTTCAGTTCTTTTTATCTATGATCAATAATAGGCTTTGTTGATTATCATAAAGGATGGTAGGCATTTCTTTAGTGAAATTAAGGTATTCAAGATGTAGATTGGCTAAACACAGCATAGAGACACACTTCATTCTTGCATGACTAGATATCAGAATCTTGTAACCTCAGTGGTCTTTGTATTCGGTTGATACCAGACTGTCTAAAATTTAGAGGCTCTAGATAAATGTTATCCTCTCCTAGAAGAGGGCCAATCCTTTCCTCTGTGGAGCAGAAAGATTGGGGAACACTAGGCTGGATAGACTTCGAATTTGCTCCTGTTTATAGAATGAGGTCTTCCTTCCAAGTGGGAGCCTGATATGTTGCCCAGGCCCAAGTAGATCTTTGACTTCTCAGTGGTAACAGAATTCAGAAAATTCCACTCTGCTTTTCAGGGGTTTTCAATTTTTTGCTTCCCTACCCTGTGCAGCTTCAGTGTTCTGCAAATTTCTTGAGGGGAAACCAACTGTGTGTTTGAGGCCCTCAGGTCTCTAATTTTGTCATTCCAGCAGCACATGAATGCCAAAAGTTCTGGTTTCCTACCCCTAGCAGTGATCCTCTGTTGGGCCAAATGGGATATCCTGCTCTGAACACACCCAGAACTGGCAACTGCTGCCATTTGTAGACTGGTCAGCTCACTGCTGCTCCAGGGGCTGGGCTAACCAGAATTCTTCCTCAACAGGCCCACATCTGCTCAGAAGCATGAACTTAAGGAAAATTCTACTAAGCTTTTCAGACATTTTAAAACTCAGTTTCTAAGTTTCTCACCCTGTATACCTTCAGAATCTATATCTTCAGATATCTTCAGATATCTTCAGATGTCTTCAAGGAGAAGCTAGCTGTGTATCAAAGCCATTCAAAACCTCAGTTTGGGTCCCTTCAGAGCTGCATAACTGCCACAGCCTCTATTGTCCTCTCTACCTCCTGCTGGAACAGAGTCAGGCCGCTCAGTCTCTTAGCCATACCCAGAACTGGCAAATGTCCCCTGGGAAAAAGCTGCACAAGATCTTAACTCACCCCTTTGGAGTGTTCTCATCCAGGATTTTAGCTCATCTGGTCCTTGTGGATTTTGAAGTTCTCTGATGTCTTAAAACAGTTGTTTATTTGTTTGTTTTTAATTTGATCTACCAAATTTCTGTTGTGCTCAATTGGAAGTATCAAGCTGTCAGAAGTGAAGGTCGCTGTCTGTGCCTTTCAAGATGGCGGCAAAGTGGGGCCCAGAGTGCGGATGTGGAGGACTCTTGCACATCCCAACCACAGGGCTAACTATGTACTGTACCCACAATGTTATCAGTTTTCATCCAGTGAGATTTTCAGGCAAAGTATAATGGTAAAAGGTCATAATTGGAATTCGAGGAAATTAGAATCTAAACTGGTACCTACTTTCTAGAAAATTCAATAGGTGAAAAAGATTTCAGTTTGTGACGTACTTTCATTATAACCTGGCATCAAATTCAAATTTATGGGGGTGGCCTTCTTGGCTATAACCATCTTTCTGTTTTGAAGTCTACCAGTTCTAAAAAGAACCTAATAATTGTGAATGACCAAATTTGCATAGATCCATTCTTATCATGTTCTTCATATAGACAAATGTAAATCTTTTGGATATATCACTTCTTGGGTAGTAAATACTATGATTAACAAACTAGAGTGTAAAACATTATTTTGTCTTTGTTTTTCTTCTAATAAAAAGCACTTCCTGTCTTTTTGAGGAACTTTATTTACCTAGTGCTAGAGATCAGCAAATTTGTAAATGCATTTGTTTTTCACCCCTAGATACCTTTGATTGCTAGGTCTTTCCACTCCTGTTTGTTTGTTTGTTTGTTTTACTTGCATGCTCTTGCCTCATCCCTGTATTTATCAAATCCTTAATTCTAACTCACTTAAATCTTTTCAAGAGACTATTTTCCCAGTTCTGTGCTTAATTTTTTCAGGGAAGGAAGATTTTCTGCAGAATGCTTTATCACATCCAGAACTACATACTCTATATAGTTACATCTCAATAATGGGACTGAGGAGGACAATCCCCCTTGGTTCCATATGCCTGAAGATAATTGATATTTAGTTGTGCATTAACTCTCTGATCTGAAGCAGAGTCTGTACCTTCTGTTCACTCTGTATGCTGTTCACCACTTTATCACCAAACTTTTACATGCTTTTAAACACATAATAGACGTTTAATAAATATATTGCATTAGTATATGAATTGATGAAAATGTATTCTGTTTATCCAGAGAATAAGTAAAAGAACACACAATATTTGTAATCCCTCCCATGTTCATCTCCTGAATCTTGTCTAAAGGAAATACCTACAAAGCCAGAGATCTTTTTGGCACTTCAGGCCAAAGAAAGCCAGAGGGTATCAGAAAAAATTTTTCAAAATATCAACTTTGATTTTGAAAGAACAGAACAGGGCATGTAGAAGGCTCATCAAAGGAGAGAGGCTCACAAATATTCTTAAAAGGGCAGATGAAACGGGTACAAGTGAAGGTTTATATTCAAACCATGGGCTTCCCTAAAAAGGTAAGAAACAAAAGTGTTGAAAGTCCATTTGGATTAAACAAGACAGTAGGTTGAATTGGCTTTCTAGACAGAAACTTCAAGGAAAAGTTATATGGAGGAGCCCTGAAGCAAAACAGAAAGAAGCTCTTTTGATTACTCTTTGAGACCCCTAGGCAACATCTACACCATCAGTGTGTACATTACTGTGCCACAAAGATAGGCTAAGAGAGAGCAAAGGTTTTGATATTGATGCAGATCTTTTAGAGGCCATCATATGCTGAAACAACCGTTTATTTTGCTTATGAATTTTCCCCCTTTTTTCTTTTCCTTTTAAAGAGAGAGACAAGAATGAAATGATTTCTAGAAATCATTTTTTCCATAAAAGTGCTTGTTTCTGACCACATCTTCATTTACCTTCCCTGGAGAATACATTTGCCTGCCCTGGTGTAGTGATCAGGCATGATGTCAGGAGCACCTTCAGCATAATGGCAGTGTGTGAACAATACACCGATAGTTTTCCATGAGGAAAATTTCCATGAGGCACTGGTAAATTGAAGAATGGTTCCAGATTCATTTTCAGATAGAAGTAGAGGATTAAGTATGACATCAAGCACAGACTAAACATTTGATAAATACAGGCAGATGAATGAATTGGTAAATGAGGAAAAAAATAACTTGAACTATATGTAAAGGGGTGAAATGCTCTAGAGAGAGCCATGCACGCTTTCAGCCAAGTCATAAACATATTGCATCATCAACAATTTATCACATCAACAAATGAAACAGTAAAATGAATCAAGATTTTTCCTGTACATCTAAAACAAGTCAAAAAATAAATAAATAAATAAAACAAGTCAGTTGCAGATAAAGTTGCTTCAAATTTAAAAGAAAAGGAGAGACAATCTTTGAAGTCTTATGTATGTACATAAGCAATCAAGGGAATTCAGAGATGAAGAACAAATGTATTTGCACACCTGTGGGTCTCCAGATAAATTAAGTTGTTCAAAGGATATGAAGTATTCTTAGAGCAAAAAAAAAAAAAAAAGGGACATTTTTTAAAAGACCACAAAACAAAACAAAAACACTGCTCCATCCAGTTGGAACACATAGTGAGAAACATTGGATATCAGGCCCAAGTTTGGATTCCTGTTCCATCTCTGCTAATATTTGCTTTGGGGATGTTGCTTCACTCCCTTTCGGCCTATTTACTCATCTGTGAAATGAGGTACTCATCTTACCTGGAAGTACTAGGACAGTGTGTAGACTAAGTAAGTTTATGAAGGGAGAGGAGCTTGTGTCCTCTTCATTTGATAGAGATTTTCCTTCTTGGAATCTGTTCACTAATTTTCTATTAGCTGCTGACTGCAAAGTAATATGTCAGGCTATTTTCCAAGTGAAGTGGGAATATATTAGATTCTTGATCAGAAAAGACTATCATAAGGACGCTGATGCCAAGAAAAGAGTTCATCTTATCTGGTCATTGTTCCCAGCTTCTGGAACATTCTATCTCTATACTTACTTCACATTCATTATAGATCTGCACATAACAGTCCTCTGGAGTACAGATGGATAAAGGAGCCTGACACAGTTTCGATCTGAGTAAAGCCAGTTTCTTCCCTTGGCTATAGGCCAGCAGTCTAAAAATTTCTCTCTGGCTCACCACAAATGGTCCTGTACATATGTATTCATTATTCCTCTCAACATTATGGTTCTGTGCTTGTAGGTGGGATCAGACAGCCAGATCTGTTACCTCTTCATCCTCTTGGGCCAGAGAGTCTTAGTTGGCTTTAAAATAAGGATAAGAGATCACAAGGCCTTGGAGAATAGTCACGGTTCACTTTTAATTTGAGCAGTAGTTCCCAAGCTTTAGTCATTTTAAAATTAGGGCCATGCTCTGTGTCAACACTGCCATATCAACCCATCCCCATGTTTTATTTAATAGCGTTGCTTAATATTTACTTAATATTATTTTAAACCCTCTTCTCTTTTTATCCAAAGTTACTAGAAAGGAAACCTATTATTAATTATAAAAAATACTATAAAAACAAATGCAAAAAATAAAATTAAGCACAACAGTTGGCTGCCTCAGGTTCTGAGCTTTCCACCTAATCTTTTGAGCTAAAGATGGACCTGATGAAGTGTAAAAGATGTGTTAAAGGCCTAATAACTCTAGGCTGAAAATTCTGCTGGACAAAATAAGCATTGAAAAAGAATCGTAAATAGAATCACTTCCTCACCCAATGGGTCAAGATTTAGTGCTTTATCTAAGGACTATTATTAGCAGCTTCCATGTGTATGTTACAGGTCAGGTGCTAAGTGTAACTCTGTTTCTCTGGGACCTGCAAACTCCACGGGGACAAGAGAGAGCATATGGGTGTCTTGGCCAATTTGCAGAGAAAAGGATGTGCCTCTTTGGTAAATACACTGGCACATAATAAACATTGCATGAATACTGGTTCCCTGGAAGCCCCTCCCACTTTCCCTCTCCTGGAAAGTGCCACCTCAAGTTCTACCTTCACATAAACAGTAACAATTTTCACAGGGATCCCTGGGTGCCAAGCAGTTCTATGCATGATTTCACTCAAGCTTAATAACACTTTTTTTAATTTTATAATTGAGGACACAATAGATAATTGAAGCAGGGCAGGGATATCTTATGGTTTGGGGTTCTATCTCCAAGATACAATTACAAAGAAAGATATTATTCAGCCGATTAAGTCAAACAGACAAAACAAACCATATTTACCTCAAGTATCTGAATTTCAGCTCACCATTAGTAAAGTTTGGCTCAGAAATTATACTCTCCTTTTTTCTAGGAATGGTTTTGTTTTTTTGTTTGGCTTGGGCTATCTGGCTTATTGCCCAGGTTCTCTCATCATCGACTACCACAATAATATTATTCACAGAGGCATTTCACAAACAGAGATTGAGGGAAGAAGTAAGGGAGAAAAGAAGAAAGAGAGGAAGTGAGAAGGGAATTCAGGGAAGAAGGGAGGGAGGATGCCTCTCTGTGAGTAAACCTACAGGAAATGCACACCTGAGAGCTGAGCCTCACCATTTCCTGTCCTTTCCCCACTAGAGACTGGTGAGTTTCTCTTACCCTCAAGTCCTGAAATGGAGCTCAGAGCATTGCCCCAACCTTCCTAAGAGAATTGTGCAACAATCCAGTGAGAATGTGTTCACAGAGGTCCTATACCCATAACCATACCACTTCAGAGGAGGTTCTGCTCTAGCCTGGAGACCAGCTGGAGGCTCTGGCCTCCTAAGGTGCTGCAGCTTTACAGGAGTCCTTGGAGCCACAATCACCTCCAGCCAGGCTGCAAGGATGCAACTACCTAAGAAATTCCTGATCTCATCTAAATTCTCCCTGCCTTGAGTTTGCAAATGTAGAAATTCAGAAACACCATCCTCAGTGCCTATGGTGTGTTAATAATATTCTTTCAACCCCCAAAAGGTCGAAAGAATTTAGTCACTTTGGATTTAAGATAACTTTTCTCCATTATTCAATTTCAAACATTTCCCCTGACCAAAATAAAACAAGACATGTTACCAAGAAATAAAAACATGTTTTATTACAAATATCTGATTTGACA
Organism: Geosciurus inauris; assembly: GCA_004024805.1. Taxonomy (NCBI): domain Eukaryota; kingdom Metazoa; phylum Chordata; class Mammalia; order Rodentia; family Sciuridae; genus Geosciurus; species Geosciurus inauris. The sequence continues at coordinate 172,052 of PVHX01000729.1, forward strand.
ATTTGAGGATTATTAGGTGGGTGATCCCCAGCACCACACCAAAAAAAAAAATGGGAGGATGACTGTCTGAGTTGTTTACTTTACTTTGTACATATGTATGAAAACCTATAACATGGTTGTATTTATGTACAATTATAGAAGTTTTTTTCCTATGTCTAATTTTTTAAAAATCTAGAACCTGCTGAAATTGTGACATTTGCAAACATGCAAGTTTGGTTAATATGCTGGGGATGTAGGCCAGTGGTAGAGCACTTGCCTAGCATATATGAGGCCCTGAGTAAAAGAGAGAAAAAGAGGGGCGTGGGAGAAAGAGGGAGGGAGGGAGGGAGAAAGAAAAAAAAAGACAGAGGAGGGGAGGAGAAGAGAGGAATATTTGGTCCCAAGCACAAGTTCAAAAGTCTCATGAGTAGCTTTATAAATATTGAGGCTGTGTTGTTCTTATTTGTTTATGGGCATGTTATCACAATAATGCCTTTACTTGATATTCATAAAATTGTTTTCTATTGCCCTTTGAACCTCCACTCAGAGCTTACAGGATTGGTGACAGTGTTGTGAGTTGTTTTATTCTGTCTGCAAAGTGAAGCACCGAATGGGCACAAGTCCTAAGCTTGCTGAATTTGGGTTTTCTCAATGCCTCTTATCAGTGTCAAGTGCTCTCTGAATTTGCTGGGATCCTTCCATCTGGAGATCGACTGTACATGTCCTGAAGCCGTCAAGACTCTGGGTGAACTATGATTATAAGGAACCACACCTCCAAACTTTCCCCGAGGAAGACATGTAGCTGAAGAATGAAAAGTCCCATAGAGAGTGCAGACACTGACCAAAGCAACTCAGAGTAGAGATAAACAATATTTTGTCATATAATCTATATGAGGTTTGCATGTATTGCTGGAGTTGAACACATGACTGCCTGCTATACTTTGAATTCACCTATCTTTCTCCACCTCCAGGACTACCACCCTAGTCCAAACGTTCCCCTGGAGAAGAGAAATAGTCTCCCAACTGGTCTCCCCACATGACCCCTGCCCTCCTACATTCCAGTGTCCTCACAACAGCCTAAGTACTCTTGGAAAACGTGGACCCAATCACGTTGCTTCCCAGGTTGAGGAAAGAAAAGACAGTAATTTCTCTTACTCTTAAGAGTGATGTTGAAGACCTCAGCATCGCGCCTCCCAGACAATCTGCAACATCACACACTGCTCTCCTCTGCTTGCTATGTGGCCACCTTAAACTCTTGTGCCTGCCAAGGATGCTTCCCCTCCCTCTTCACCTCCATCGGAAACAGTGCGTTATGGTTGAAAGCACAGGCTCTGGGAAATACTAGGTAGGGTTATGCTGAGAGTTTGATGAATTACATGAAAAATGCTTCAAACAGAGCCTGGCACATGGCACACACTCTGTGATAGCAGCTGTCAGGTGTTCTGCATCCTTCTGCTCTCAGCTCAAAGAGCATTTTTCTGGGGAAGCCTCTGCAACTCTCCCCCGTGAAATCAAGACCACCTATTATGCATTCACATCTTTCTACATGTCTTCCTGGTACTTGTCACAGTTTGTAGCTATATATTTAGGTGACCGATTAATTTGTCTCCCCTGCCAAATTGTTAACTAAATGAGATCAGGAACCATGGTTATTTAAGTTATCATTCATTCCAAGGCCCTAACTCACTGCCTGTAGTCTACCATGTGGTCAACATATATCTATCAAAGGATGTTGAAGGAATGACAGGATGGATGGATGGACAGACAGATGGACAGATAAATAGATTAACGGATGAATATATCTGGTAAAGTGTTACACTGGTTAAGCATCAAAAAGAATATTAGAGATCTAAGTACAACCTGGAGGCTGTGCAAATAGAGACAAATGTCAGGTGGTAACATATTGCCAATTATTTGAAGGAAAGAGAGTTATTTAACAAATATTTACTTCCTGTGGAAGAGAGCACTCAGACTGAACCTTCTAGGGTAAACATGGTTGCAGGAAAAGAATAGTATTTGGGAAAGACCTCAGAGCATAATGCTGAAGAGCACAGACTCTAACATCTGTCAGACTGATTTGAAGTCCACTTCCACCAGTCCCTAGCTTTCCACAGAGAGCATGCTACTTCACATCCCTAAACTCCATTTTTCTCTCTGTAAAATGGGGTAATAACAATGATCCTCATAGAAAGCTTAAGGGATTTTGAATGTAAAATGATCTGCTCAATGCCTAGAGCATAGTAACAAGAAACTACCATGATGGGCCCAATCTTAAAATATTCAAAGGAGCAGCATAGCTTGTATTGCTGCATTGTAAGGGGCAGGGGGATTGCAAGTGAATCACAGACCTGCAGAAAATCTGCTTCTCCTCCTGCAAAACAGCACACAAAAAAGTCATATCTTACATGTTCTCCATCTACCTTGGGTTTAACTTCTCATTCTCCTCCTTCTACCCCATTATGGGCCCTGGGTCCTTAGGGTCTCAGCTGGTATTTTCACTGCTGATGAAACTAACTTCTTAATTAGTTAAATTATTATAACTTGAATTTTTTCAAATATGTATGATTCTATCGAGACTACTAATTTTCTCTTAATAAAATAAAATCCTAAAATAATCTAGTTGTATTCTTTCCCCCTAGGCCCTGCCAAAAAGAATGGGGAATATGTGCTTTTGCAATCACCTCCTGTCTCCTTGATTTCCTCATTCACCAGCAGAAAATTTAATAATGGACCCAGCACAATTCATAGGGAGGGGAGAAAATCTTCCACACCAGTCCTCGGGGGAAGAGACAAGAGGCTGATTAAAGAGTGAAAATTTAATAGCTGCCTGACATTCTAAAGCAAAGGAGGTCTGAACCACTTGCACAGTTGCGTTTTTAGGAAATGGGTGATTGTGTTAACCCTGCTGGGAAAGGACATTGATCCAGGTGAGCATTTGTGTTCAACATCTAGGGGACTGCAAAGACCACACAATAGATGACAGAATGATCTGCTTTTAGAAAGACAAAATAAAAAAATCAGTTTTAAACTTGATGGCTGTGAGTCATGAGGGTCCTAATGCAGACTTGTATAATATAACTAGATCTTAAGTTTTACTAGAAATTATCCTCAGTCTTCAAGGAATATCCCTGCTTATCAGCATATGATTTCCTCCATAAAATTCAGATCATTTCAGATTCTTGGTCATTCTGTGAAAGAAAGACTAAGAATAATCTTTTTTTTTTAAATATTTTTTTTAGTTGTTGATGAACACAATGTCTTTATTTTATTGCTTTGTATGTGGTGCTGAGGATCGAACCCAGGGCCTCACGCATGCGAGGCAAGCGCTCTACTGCTGATCTATAATCCCAGCCCCAAGAATAATCTTAACAGTACTTTTCTCTGGCTAAGAAGAAGTTTCCAGATCCTTTTTGTCCTCTGTTCCTTTACTTCATTGCTATGAACAACTGGCTTTTTTTTAGGAACGATTTCCCACAAAGAAATAGAATTTGGAGGTTGTCTCCTAAGAGCCAGGGCACATGTGACAAGGACTGAGCAGGAAAGCCATGCTGAGATTTAACTATGGGTGGAGGGCAGGAGGCTAGGCTTACTCACCAGCTAGGCAGTGTGAGTACCATCAAGGAAGTAAAGCAGACAAGCCTGACTGACACCTCTGTGTCTGGCATGATGAGCCTCTTTTTCCCATCATGTGATCTCGCTCCAGAGTCCATATCCATGAATGCTGTGCTTAAAGCAACTCGGTGAGGTACGTTTGACCCTGTGCCCACTGAAAGGCAAGAAAACTGAGACCCAGGAAGGTGAATAAAGAAGCTTTCTAAGCAATGAGCCGAGTCTCTAAGGAGTTGTTCTGCAAACCAGTGCTGTTACATGTTGCCTATGCTATGAGTCTCCACGAAGCACGTGTCAGAATCACCCAGAGCTTCTGAACATGAAGGTGCCCAAGCACCATTTCTGATCTATGGAGTAGGCATCCACAGTTTATGGACTAGGAGTTTGCATTTAGAGAGCAAATTTGGTGACAACCAGGTTGGAGAACTCTTGTCTTATAGGCCAGTCAGTGACTTTGTTCTGCAGCATAGTTTAGATATCATGGGACCCTCAATGCCTCTTAGAGGAACCATTCAGAATTTCTGGTAATGAAGCAAAGAAGTATAGACATTTGCTTAGTCCCATAGTGAGGGAGTGGTAAGGGCAGAATGCAGGCCCAAGTTTTTGATGCCTTAGATTTTCCCACCATGCTATTGTTTTCCCAGAATCCAGAACACTTCAAAAGAGCTCACCAGTCTCAAATACCCAGAAATTTCTACCATTTTCCAAAAGTCTATTTAAAAAGGAGAAAGAACACCTGTGAATATAACCAATACCTGGTTTTCCACATCAATTTTTAGTTAAAAACGGTTACATATTTGTTATGTTATTTAATCTTCACAATAATCAATAAGGTAAATGTTATTTTCCTGGTTTGGTAGACAATAAACTAAAGTTGGGTGGGATTAGGGAACCTGGCTTGGATCCTAGGGCCAATCAGGGGAAGGCCTGATTCACACCGGGCTCCTTGCCTGCACAGCCTTCCTGCATAGGTTCTCAGACCTCAGAGGAACACAGCCTCCTGTTCTTTCCATCTAGCCATGTGGCCTATTCCTCTGTGCTTCCTGATGCAAGATACAGGTCCAAGTAGGTAAGAGCTCGAGGCACAAGCTTGCAATGATGGACAATCTGATGCAATCATCTTCCTGACAGAATCCTCAAGGAAAAAACCATAGGAGAGAGAGCTGCTGGGTTTCTGTATTGTTCTGTTTTAAACAATAACAGATGTTCAAGTTGCTATCAGTGTTTGAGATTTCTAATCAGCTGAAACTGTCTCCTCTATAATATATGCTGACCTTGTAGGCTGATAAACCTGCATAATTACTGACTTCTGCAGGAGTTATGTTTGCATATTATGTCGGGGACATAGTTCTGACAACGTTGGGAACAGCAAGTATGATACATCATTACCGGGCAGGCTGGCTGTGAGAATGGTACTTTCAATTGTACCAGGCAAATGGCAAACAGATGAGTTTCTATCAAGGCTAGAAGTAAATTTAGGCTTTTTCTTCACACTCGGCTTCCAGATCAAACCAGAACAACAATTTTTGTTTCCATCAATTAGAGGAGAGAGTCTTCAGGGGTCATAGAAGGTTTATTTGCCACTTCTATGACAGCAATTGTGCCAACAAAAGCTGACATACGTCACCCATTCAGATGAGAATGCAGTCTTTGTTTTCTTTGGTGAGACCTGTCATATAACTAAAAAGTTAAAAATCAATTGGCTGTTTCTTTTCATATGTCATGGCACACCAAATAGCTTCCCCATGTTTTCCCAGAATTATTTAGCTTTCAAGTTGACTACTACCTAACATCACATCTGATTTTAGTTCTCTCATTTAAAAGTACTTATTGAGCACCTACTGTATAAAAAGTCCTATGTTAGCACTGCGGCTGCAGTTCATAATAACATAGGCCTCTGCTCTTGAAGGGCTTTAATTCTAAACAGAGAAATAAGAAGTAAACTAGTAAGATAAAATATGTCCTTGAATGTTCAGAAAGCACTCCCTGAAGAAGCAGCGTTTGATCCTGCACTGAAGGGTGAAAAGAAGCTGGTTATGCAATATTATGGGGAAGATCCAGCAAAAACAAGAGGTGCCTGGCCTGTCTGAGGGAACAGAAAGGAGGCCCAAATATCTATAATATTTAGCAAAGGTGTGAGGAGGGTATGGGGTAAGAATGAGAAAGAATGAAGATGGTAAGTCTGAAATGGTAGAAATGAACCAAATCATGTGAAGCTTTTCATGCTTCAATAAAAAACTGGGGTGCCAAAAATGATGTATACCTGTGACATCCATCCACCCTGCTGAGCTTATTCAGGAAGGTGCATCCTCTCTGGAGGATGGGGCACTGATGGGGCTTCATGCTTCCTCAGCTTTCTCCTTAAAGCCATCCAGGGTTCTGTGGGGGAAGCATAGGCAGTTCTGGTGTAGAAGAACTTCAAGATGCCAGGACTGGATGTTGGAAGAAACCTTGACTCTATTAGATTTTCCACTTACAGAGAAAATGTCTCCAAAAGTATTTTTTCCCCTGTCAAATTTGCTAGGGACTTGACCTTTCCTTTTGAGACATGTGACTAATAAGCACAGAAATGACAGAAGTATAAATATGCAATATTTAGTTAAATGATGTAGTGATGGTGGCCCTTCCAACATAAGAAAATTTACAAGTAAGTGATGTTAGATTTGGCAATATGGAGTTTTATGGAATTTCTGTTCTTGAATCAACTGGTCATAATCCAATGAACCCTGGGAAAAAGTAAGCATTTTCTCTGATTCCAGCTGGTCTTCTGGCCAACTGCTCTTCTTTCTTCAGGCATCAGCTCACTCAGCTTCATTTCTCAGAGAAAACCTACCTTACCACCCAGGACTAGTTTAGTTTATCTACATATTCTTTTCTCTGATGCTGTGATTTGCTCTGGACACACTACATCTGTAATTACAATAATACGGGTACATTTATGGCTGTCATTCTCATTAGACAGAGAAAGCAAGCACTATGGCTTTTGTATTTGTGCATGCATTAAACAAATACACATTAGGCACTTGAATGGGTTCAGTGATGGGATACAGTGATGGATTCTAGTTGAGGGCTCAATTGCCCCTAGGACTGTACACCTTTATCATTATTCTTCCTTCCCTCTTTATTCCTTTTTTTTTTTCTTTCATTTCTCCCCTCAAGAAGGGTGAACATTACCAGTGCCAAATGTGCTATAGACAAATCACCTGAGAGGTTTCATTAAACTTACATAGACAAAGAACCACGCAGAACACTGAGTAGGTGATATCTCTTACCTTTCTCTAGTTTTTACCAAGATTTACAGAGGAAAAACAAACCCACCAAACTTCTCTTAGAATAACATTTTAAAATTTCTTCCAAGTCCCACATCACCTTCCCCACAACAAAACACCATCACCTCCCACACTGTAAGAGGGCAATGGAATAAACATTACTAAAGAAAACAATAAATATTAGCTGGATACTGAAAAATATCCTCCTTTTATCCTGACAGGCTCTATGAAAGTTTAACATCTTGAAAAACCAAGAAATTTTGTGATTTTCAGCACCACCCACAAGGACTAATGAATCTGAGCTTGACAGCCATCTCGGTTCAATAATCTTCAGACAGGTCCTGATGAATAGATTACAATACCCAGCATTACCTAACGCTCAGACATTATTTTCCCAAATTTCTATGATTTGCTTACTATCATTGTATTACTTGTCATATCTCTTTATCACCTTTATTACTATTTACTAAATATTTTTCTTAAAATGATTCATTTAGTTTTACTTAAATCAATGTATTTAAAAAGAAAAATTATATTATCTATTACAAGTGGAAAATTGATATCAATTACCACAAATAGAAGGTAACCATTAAGATAAGTATAATGAAAAAGTAATTATATTAAAATTCTATTTATACATTTCTACTTCTAACCAATATGGTATAGCAGAGATTGCCTACCTTCCCACCTCAAAATTCAAAGCTTGGCCGCTGAGTGCCAGACAGCAAAGTACAGTGATTTCTGAGAGAAGGAAACAAGTTAGGTGATTTATAATTTCCCCAGCTTACTGTCTAGCATCCCAGAGGAGCCATACAGGAAAAGGAATTCAGAGGACTCCCTGAATTGGAGAGATGTTGAAAATCCAGATAGAACAAGTAGCTATAATCCAGAGCACAGAGAACCAGAAAGAAGAATATTGAATGGGTACCTCAGAGATGTGCAGAACCCTTAAATATTCAGCAGAGTACAGATCAGCACATCTATGTGAGGAAACTACCTGAGGACAGATAAAGAATAACACAAATGGATAAGAGGGAATAATATTTGGGGCTCACATAGGGCCAAGTATGGAAACTGTTCCTACCAGTCAGATTGGAAAACTTCCTGATACATGAGTTATTGGGTAGAAGGATCTTAGAAGGATCTTGTTTAAAAGTGATGGATAATCACCCCAACACTGATGACTGCTCTGGGACTACTTAACAAGATCTTTGAAGCATACCCCAAAGAATCAGACTGTTTCCATGTAACTTAATTGTCACCCAGAACAAAATTCAGCAATATTTATAAAAATATAAAAATACTCCCCCTACCAATTGAAAATTTACAAAGTTTTGTAATCAATAAAATATTACTGATTCTCTGACATGTAAAACTAGAGCAAAAGGAAAGAAGGAGGGGAGGACTGTACATCATAAAGACATAGAGAAAATCCATAGAGTAAAAGAAGGAACTCAAGAGGGAGACGGGAGAGATGGGAAATGGGAGGCAAAGCAAATTGAAATTTTAAAAATTATGCCACGTGTATGTGTAAATATAACACATTTCACCTTTATAAGTAGAAAGAACTAACCAGAAATAAATAAATAGAGGAGCAAAAGAAAGATCTGTAGAATAGAGGAAGGAGAAAAGAAAGAGGGGGAGCATAAATTGGAATCAAATTCCATGCATGTACAAATTTTTTAGATGAACCCAACTACTATGTATAACTATATTTATCTAATAAAAATAAAATAAATTATCAAACATGCAAAGAAGCAGGAAATCACTACCCAATATAAGAAAAAAAAATCAATCAGTTAAAATAAACCAGAATTGACGTAGGTGCTGTATTTATCAGACAAGGATATCAAAAGTTATTGTAGCCGGACACGGTGGCTCAAGCCTGTAATCCCAGCACTTAGGGAGGCTGAGACAGGAGAATCGCGAGTTCAAAGCCAGCCTCAGCAATGGCGAGGCACTAAGCAACTCAGTGAGACCTTGTCTCTACATAAAACACAAAATAAGGCTGGGGATGTGGCTCAGTGGTCGAGTACCCCTGAGTTCAATCCCCGGTACCAAAAAAAAAAAAAAAAAGTTGTTGTAACTACAATATAGAAATTTTCAAAATGCAGGCAAATAAGATGTGAAAAAGACTAAAATCATACCTCCAGATCTGAAAAACAAAACATTTAAGGTGAAGAATATAATAATGGAATAAATGACAGATTAGGCAGATAAGAAAACATTCATGAACTTAAAGACATGGTAATAGAAACAATATAAAATAAAACCTATAAAGAAGTATTTTTTTAAAGGAAAAGTCTTCTATCAGCTATGGGACTTCTGGAAGTCTAATAATATATGTATTTGGAGATCATGAAGGAGAAGAGAAAGAAGAAAGAACATAGAAATTTTGAAGAAATAATAGTCAAAAATTTTCCAAATTTGATAGAAATCATAAAATCATCAATCTAAGAAGCTTAATTAAAATTATACCAAAGCACATCATAATCAAATTGACAAAGTCCAGGGGTAAAAAAAAAATCTTTAAAGTAGTCAAAGGAGCTGGGCACAGTGGCACACGCCTGTAATCTCAGTGGCTCGGGAGGCTAAGGCAGGAGGATTGCGAATTCAAAGCCAGCCTCAGCAATGGTGAGGCACTAAACAACTCAGTGAGACCCTGTTTTAAATAAAACACAAAATAAGGCTGGGGATGTGGCTCAGTGGTTGAGTACCCCTGAGTTCAATCCCCAGTACCAAAAAAAAAAAAAAAGGAGTCAAATAAAAAAAAAATAAGCCATGGCATATTAGGAAGAACAGAATTAAGAGTGTCCACAGGGTTCTCAGAGGAAGCCACAAGCAGAAGGCAGTGGAGCATTGTTCCAAGGTCCTAGGACATTGTGGCCTAGACAGCAAACTAAGGAAAATGACTTCCAAAACTCAAGGAGAAATAAAGATGTTTTCAGACATAGAAAAGCTGAAAGGATTCATCACCAGACCTGCTCCATAAGAAATAGTAGAGGAGTCTTTCAGGAAGAAGAAAAATACTAAGTGGAAATATGGGTATCCCCAAAGGAATGAAGAGCATTGGAATTGCTAAAGAGATGGGAAAATAGATGACATTTTTCTTATTACTTAACCATATTTGAAAGATAACTGACTCTTTAAAAAAAGTAATAATATAATATTGGTTTTATTACATGTATAAAAACGTAGAGCAGCCAGGCTCAGTCACACACACCTGTAATCCCAGTGACTCAGGAGGTTCAGGCAGGAGGATCCAAGTTCAAGTTCAGCCTTATCAAATTTGCAAGACCCTGTATCTAAATAAAAAATAAATAAAAAGTACTGGGGATGTAGCTGGGGGGGAGTATCCCTGGGTTCAATCCTTAGTATTAAAGAAAAAAATATGTAAGGCAACAATTATATAATAATAATAGGAAAGAAAGGTATACTACTTATTCTATCTGTAAAGCAGAACAATGTAACTCAAAAGCAGAGTGTACTAGGTATGGTGGCGCTCACCTGTAATCCCAGCACTTCAGGAAGCTGAGGCAGGAGGATCACGAGTTCAAAGCCAGACTCAGCAATGGTGAGGCACTAGGCAACTCAGTGAGACCCTGTCTGTACATAAAACACAAAATAAGGCTGAGGATGTGGCTCAGTGGTCAAGGACCCCTGAGTTCAAACCTTGGTACCAAAAAACAAAACAAAAAAGCAGAGTGCAGTAGTTAAAAATGTATATTACAAATCACAAAGCAAATACTAAAATAACAATGCTAAGAATACAGCTAATAAATCAAAACAAAGGTGATACATTAACTGGTTAAAATAATCTTAATTTTTAAAAAAGAAGAAAGTTGAAACAAAGAACAGATTAGACAAGACAAATAAAAAATGGATGACAAGACAAATAAAAAATGGATAACAAGATGATAGATGTAAACTTGGCTATGTCAATAATTATATTAGTTGAAAATAGTATAACTCTAAGCTTCCCCTCTCCAAAATAACTTCAGTTAAAAAGACACAAACAGGTTTAAAGTAAAAGAATGTAAAAAAATATATCATGTTAACCCCAGTCAAAAGAAAACTGATAAGCTATGTTAAAATCAGACAAAGTAGATTTCAGAGCAAAACAAAAAAATATTGCCAGAGATAAAAGAGATATAATATCATTTGAAATTTAAAGGGTTCAATTCATCAAAAGTATATAATAATCCTAAATGTTTACGTGCATTTAGGATTTTATGTTTATGTGCATAAACATCCTATATGTTTATGAACAAAGGTTCAAATGAAACAAAGAAGAAATAGACATATGCACAATTATAGTCAGAGATTTCAAAACCCCTCCGTCAGTCACAAGACAGAACAAGGAGACAGGAAATCAGCAAAGATACAGATTAGAAGAATATTATCGACCAACTTAGCCAAATTGACATTTATAGAGCACTTCCTCTAAAAGCAGAGTACACATTCTTATGAGCATCCATGGAACATTTTCCAAGAGGGACTTTATTCTAAATATAAAAAAATCAACAAATCTGAAAAGGATTCAAGTCCTACAGAGTCATTCTTGGACCACAATGGAATTAAAATAAAAATTGATCTATATGAAAAACTTCCTGGGGCTGGGATTGTGGCTCAGTGGTAGAGCGCTTGCCTTGCATGCGTGAGGCACTGGGTTCAATCCTCAGCACCACATAAAAATAAATAAAATAAAGATATTGTGTCCATCTACAACTAAAAAAATATTTTTTAAAAAACTTTCCACATAATTTAAAACTAAATAACCCATTTCTAAATAACCTATGGGTCAAAAAAAATCAAAATGGAAATTAGAAAGTATCTCTTTAGCTAAATGAAGTTGAAAACACAACATATCAAAATGTTACTTAGGGGAAATTTTCAGCACTTAAAGTCTACATTAGAAAATAAGGTCTAATATCAATGACCCTGATTTCACCTTAAGACACTTGAAAAGGATGAGAAAATTAAAACTGAAATAAGCAGGGGGAAAAAAACAGAAAAAGAACAATCTGAGCAGAAATTAGTGAAATACAAAACAGATAAACAATAAAGAAAAATCCATAGAAAAGGTGATTTTGGGAAAGAACAACATAATTATGAAGCTTCTAGTCAGACGATTAAGAAAAAGAGAGGGTGATAATCAAGAAAAAGAGAGGGTGATAATCAAGACAGGGTGATCTTGCATAGAAACAGACACAGCTCATGGGAATAGAATCCAAAAATAGCCCCATACATATATGGACATTGGATTTTTTTCTTTGAAGGCTCAGTTTCCTCCTTTCCCATTTTTTCTTTTTTTTTTCTCATTTGTCATTTTTAGTTATACATGACAGTAGAATCTACTTTGATATATTTATACAAATAGGGACTCTATCTTCTTCTAATTAGGATCCCAGTCTGACGGTTGCACATGATGGTGAGATTCACTGTGGTGTAGTCATACATGTACATAGGCAAATTATGTTAGATTCATTCCACTATCTTTTCTATTCCCATGCCCCCTCCCTTCCCTTCATTCCCTTTGTCTAGTCCACTGAACTCTTATTCTCCCCACTCTCCCACCTCTTTGGGGGTTAGCATCCACATATCAGAGAAAGCACTGGGTTTTTAACAAAGGTGTAAAGGTTATTCAGTGTAGAAAGGGTAATGTTTTCACCAAATGGTACTGGATAGATTGGATATAAATGCAAGAAAAAGAGCATACTATGAACAAAAATTAACTCAAAATAGATTACAGACCTAAATATAAAATGTAATGGTATGAAACTTCTGGAAAAGAAAACATAATGAGAAAATCTTTTTGACTTTGGGTTAAGCAAAGATTTCTTAGATAAGACATAAAATTATATAACATAAAAGAAACACAAATGATAAATTAGACTTTGTCAAAATGAAAATCTTTTGCTCTAAAAAATCTTTATTAATAGAATGAAAAGACAGGGCATGGACTGGCAGAAAATGTTTGAAAATTTTGTATCTTATAGAATACTTATATCCAGGATAAAGAACTCTCAATACTCAATAACAAGACAAGAAATCCAGTTTTGGAAATTGGAAAAATATTTGAAAATACATATCACTAAAATGATGAATGTATGACAAATAACCATATTAAAATAACTTTAATATATTTAAGATAATAGTCACTAAGGCAATGCAATTAAAAAACACAATGAGATATGACCATATACAGATTAGAAAGGCTTAAATTTAAAGACTGGCCATAAGAAGTGCTGGTGAGGGTATGAAAGAACCATCACTCTCATGCTCTTCTGGCATGCATGTAAAATTGTGTACCCACTTTGAAAAACAGTTTGGCACCCTAAGTTAGACACACACATATTGTATCATTTCTTAAGTTAAACACACACCTACTGCATGACTCAGCCACTCCACTCCTGGACCTTTACCCAAGAGAAATGAAAGCATATGTTCTTGAAAAGACTTGAACACGAGTGTTCATAGGTTCTTTATTTGCAATAACCAAAAGCTGGGAACAACCCAGTGTCCTACGATGAACAAATGGACATTCATACAGTGGAATACTAGCCAAGTAGACAAAATAATGTGGATGAATCTGAAAATAAGTATGCTAAGTGAAAGTAGTCACACATACACCACAAAGAAGGTATCCCACTTACATAAACCTCTCAAAAATGAAAATTAATCTCTAATGACTGAAAGAACACCTGGGGATGAGGGAGCAAGAGGTATAGGAAGAAGGGATTGCGATAGGTCATAAGGAAGTTTGGGGGAGTGATGGAAATATTCATTACCTTTATCATCGTCATTGCTTTATGGATATATACATATGTCAAAACTTTGCAAACTGTACATATGCAGTTTGTTTTATGCCAATTAGATCTCAATAAAGCTGTTAAGAATATTCTGTTGCCTGACTGAGGTCTACTCTCCCCATAATAAAAGGCAGACAAGCTCAGATTAGAAAGTGTTAAGGCACAGAAAGTTAAACCTTGATGCACCCAAGGGGACTGTAAGAGAATTCAGAAAAGAATCACTTTCACCTCCATGATTCAATGTTGTTGGATGCCATCCACAAACTATTATCCCTTCCACCAGCAATGTATGCATCACTCACTGTGGGAGACACTGCACCAGGAGAACCATTGTACGAGTACAGAGTATTGCCAGGGGTTTCAGTTAATAAATCTTGAATTGAAACTTGTGTCTGTAGCCTTCCTTCATTTTGATGCAACAAGAATTCTAAACCACTGTTGCTTAATTGAGGAATCTAAGGTACCCTCTCAGATTTCTACTGAGCCATCCTGAATGATTATGACTCTGTAGAGTTTCTTCATACCCTAAAATTCTGCAGATATCAACAGCCCATTGGATGTTCTGGTCTCATTCCCCATGCCAGGATGCAATGCTTGGTTTCAAAGTAAGATCACAGTAAACTGTGAAAATATGTGAAATGCATTTGCAAAAGAAATGGAGGTCAGCTGAGATAGACAAGAGAAGACAATGACCATGAGCAAGGCTCTAGAAAAATCATAAAGGCCAACTCTTCCCCCAGTCTGTTGCCGCCTTCAAAATACACAAGGTATGTGCCAATGAAAAATGGAATTACAACACAGGTCACTGGGCTTCATTCCAGCTGCAGAAGGAAAGTGGTTTCCCCAAGCACAAGAAGCCAGGACTCCTCAAAAGATGACTTGAAAGCAGCACATGTGGGGTAACACAGGTTAGTGTAAACAGGAAAACTGGTTGAGGCTGAGAAGACGTAATATGGGATGAGCCCTACAGACTTATTTGAACTATGGTGCTCTGAATTACTTGTCTCATAAAGACAGAAAATTGCAAATGTTGTATACATTTTCTACTGATGCTATAAAGATTAACCCAAATCAGTGACTTAAAACAACATAAATTTATTATCTTATAGTTCTGGAGACCAAACATTCTGGAGATTAAAAGACATGGGTCTACTGGGCTAAAACCTTGGTGTTGGCAGAGCTGCATTCTTTTCTGGAGGCTTCAGGAAAGAGTCTACTTTCTTGTCTTCTCCCACAACTAAAGAGTGCCTGCACCCCTTGCTTGTGGTGCCTTCCTCCATCTCCAAAGCCAGCAATGGCAAGTTGAGGCCTCTTCATATTGCATCGCTCTAAACTTCTCATGTCATCAGATCTCCCCTGGACTCTATCCTGCCTCCCTCTTCCACTTTTGAGGAACTTGGGTTCAGGCAGATAATCCATGACACCTCTATCTCAAGATCCTTAACTTAAATAATGTATTCATGGGCTTCTTGGATTAGGAAGTAAACATCTTTGGAGGTCATTATTCTGTCTTTCATAATCATAGTCATTTGTATGTGCAAGGGAAAAGAATAAAGATGCTACAAAAGGATTCCTGGGGCAGGAAATAGAGCAAACCCTTTCATGGTGTCCTATAGAAAGGGCAAGAACATCAGGCAAGTGGAATAGTATTCTTGTCAGTGGGGCTTAGAGTTTAATTAGGAAATCATGGATGAAATGGGAGTTGAATTTGGACTGAGCAAGGAAAGGAAGCAAAGGCTGCTATGAAGTACATGCTTTTTCAAGATTTTTCATTACAAACATAGAATTGTCTTGGCCATCCCCAGCCTATGTTACAAAAGTTACCAAGACTCAGTTCATTTGATGGGGCCATGCTGTTCAGATAAAGACAGTGTGGTCAAAAGGCTGCCTGGGAGCAGATTTAAGGATGGATTTGGACCAACCTTGTTCATTGGTCCATGCTGAAAACTCACCCCAGCCCCAGGACCACGTTTCCCCTAATTCATCAATGAAATGGCAAAGGCACTGTATTCTTCACTTAGCATTTAGATTTGGGGCCTATGAAAATACATGTCTCCTCAGGATGTGACAGCACTTTTAGCTGTCATCATTATAAAGAAAGGAAGTCTTTCTTTTATCAACCCTATTTGATTTCCACCAGCCCCAAGCCCCAGGGAAGAGGAGTTATAAATCTCTCACATTTCAAAATACTGCTTGCTTATTTACTAGCCAATGGTGTCACTGTGACTTCAAAAGTTACACACCTGATGAATAGCTGTCCTTCCTCTAGGCAGAATTTGTAAGCAGAGCCAGATTCCCTTTAAAGCTAGTTACCTTGCTCTGTCTTCCCATTCTTTCAGTTGAGCCTAACCACATTCTCACTTCAAGTTCCAATGACTAGAGCCCAGTGGAACATGGTAGGATCCTAAGATCTGGAACAAGTCCTCCATTGTGGCTTTACCAGGCACCATGTGTCCATTTGTAGTTTCTCCTGTGTCACTTCACACTTTTCCATCTTTACTCTTCGCAAAGTCACCAACTCTAAACACACACACACATACGCACACACGCACACATGCACACTGCTGAATTTCCCTCCATACTGAGTAGCTATGAGACCCTGAACAAGGGGCAAGTTGCTTAACCTCTCTGTCATTTAGTTTCTTCAGTTCTAACATTGAGATATTGTGATATGTATCTTGTGGAATTGTTATGAGGGTTAAATGAGTTTATATCTGAAAAGCAATTAGAATAGTTCTTGGTGCAAAGTAAACATTCAATAAATGTTTATTTACTTGTTAGGAACCCTTCCTTTTGGCTTCCATCACTCTTTTCTCTCTCCTGTATGAGTCTATAATTTCCTTAAGGGCAGAGGCAATGTCATGCCTATCATTTTATCCCTAGCATCGAGTTAGTTCCTGATACCCAGGCACTCAAAGAATGTTGAATGAATAAATAAGTCACAAAATGAGAATTGTGCAATGGCCTACATCTGAAATCAGGGAATATAAGATGGCCTACATTTGAAGTCAAATAGATTATGTAAAAAGACTAAGTACAACAATTTTTTTTTCTATAGAAAAATGGTAGAGTAGGAGGAAACATACCAGATTGTTATCCTTGGCAGGTGAAATGATGTAAAAAATGTATTCTCTTCTTTCTGCTTTTCTGGTTTTTCTATAATGATCGGATAGAAAGGAGCAGAGAGGGTACATAGCAAGGCCTTTAGTGTGTGCAAAGGACTGATCCTTGCTCTAGTCTAATAGATGCAAGAATTACATTAATGAAGATGACACTAATTACACTAGCAAATGAACTTGGAAATTTTGATATCTTTATGTGATAGAAATTTATTTGATAATTATGTGATAGAAATTTATTTCTTGCTCATGAGTTTAGAAGTTTACATGTGTTTCCAAGTACTCCACGCAGTCATTCAGGAACTCAGCCCCATGGAGGCTCTGCCATCAACACAGGGTTCCCAGGTCACCCTGGTCTTGGCATCTGGCAGTGGATGGAGGGAAAGAGGATGTGTGGAAGCTGGTATAGAAGGCAGAAAATGGTGTGCCTCTCTTCAGTCCATATCCCCTGATCTGAATTCAGGAACAATGCCACACCCAGCAAGGGAGACTGAGGAATAGTCTAGCCATGTGTCCCAACAGAAGGGGAAATGAGTTTGGTGCACAGGCAGAAGGGAGTTGGCCTCCTTCCTCACATCCCTCCAACACCACTCTGTTGACTCAACAGGGACTTCCTGACTATGCTTCCTCCTTAGTTCTCTCTTCCTTGTGCTGCTGCCAAAGTGACTGTTCCAAAAGAAATTGCATGTCACTTACCTTACTTAGCTCCTGATCACTTATTGAAAAGAGTTCAATTATCTGGAAGATAAATCTCAATCCATAAACTCAAGTGCACAAATAATATTTCTATCTATGACTAAATTCAATTTCAGTCTGAGCTCAGCTCCTGCAAGGTATTAGAAATATAACCTGATTCAGGGGCTTGCCTCCACTTAGTCTGAGGTGAAGTCTAAGTTCTGGAGGACATCACACAGCACCAAGGCTTTAGCTGGACATATGATTCTCAGTGGTAGTCTTAGAAGGGCTTTCTGAAAAAAAAAAAAAAAAAATCCAAAGCATTTCTTATCCATTGAACATGCCAGGAAACCGCATCTTGAGAATTTCATTCAAATAGTAAAAAGAGACAAACCAAGGCCTGAAATACACAAAGAAAAAGAATAATTAAAAAAATAACAAAATGAATTGTGATTGTGGGCACAAAGGTATGAAAACCATTAAAAAAGAACTCATGGGAAAAGCTGAAATCTCTTACATACCTATCTTTACAGAATAGAAGATCAACCTCAGAAAAGAATGTAGCTAGGAAACTAACATATAGTGCAAAAACAAGAAACAGCATATGTTTAAATTATTTTTATTGGTATATTAAATCCTTATTTATAGTTAAACATATTTACACATCTGTATAGTTGTATTCAACCAAAACACAACTTGCACTTTAACTTTTAAGCATGCAAAATAATTTCAACAAATGATGTGAAGATGTATCTGCTTTACTAAGTTATAGTCACATGTATGAAGGAAGGGGATGTATACAGGTATGGAAATGGCAAAAATATTACATCCAAAGGGATCCTTCATTTTATATATGGGTAATCTGGGATCTGTGGAAGAAATGGCCCACCCAAGATCACACAACTATTAAGTAACAAGCTGGGGCCAGGATCCAGACCTTCACAACATGCTTGCAGCTGAAACAATATGGATGGCCAAGGACACTAGCATGCTCTACACAGTTTCAGAAGATAGTTGTCTTGAGAGTTGCTAGAAAAATAGATGTCAAAGCATAAAGCAACAGTCAACAGCTGAATATTTCCTTGTATTCTGAATACCCTTTGCCAACTTTTAACCAAAATCATTACTCACTTCTCGAGCTCCATATCTCTCCATGTGTTATGAGTTAGATATGAGATGTCCCCCAAAAAAAGTTTCTGTAATAATGCAGGAATGCTCAGAGATAAAGTTTTTTGATTGTGAGAACTGTAACCTAATCAGTCCATCCTAGTTCAACTACCTGGGTGGTAACTATAGGCATGTAGGGTGAAGCTGGAGGAGGTGGGTCAGTGGGGGAATGCCCTGGAAGTATGCAGCATCCCTGTGGCCTCTTCCCCTCTCCCTCTCTCTCAGGGGAGCAGCTTTCTCCCACCATACCCTTTCTCCATGATGTGCTGCCTCAGCTTGGGCCCAGAGCAATGGAGTCAACCATCAGTGGGCTGAGACTTCTGAAACCTTGAGCTCCAAATAAACTTTCTCTTCCTGAAGTTGTTCTTGTCGAGTATTTTGGTCAGAGCTACACACAGCTGACTGAAACACCATGGCTAAAGCTGTTTTCTGCACACACACTTATAGTGATGGCTAATTTTATGTGTCAACTTGATAGGGTTAAGAGATTCCTGGGTGTATTTGAAGGTATTTCCAGAGAAGATGAACATTTGAATCAGTAGACTAACAAAAGAAGGTCTGCCCTCAACAATGGGGATGGGTATTATCCAATCCATTGAGGGCCTAAATGGAACACAAAGGCAGGAGAAAGGTGAGTTTGTTTTCTGCTAGAGCTGGGACATCCATGTTCTGCTGTCCTTGGACATGGACCCACCTGGTTCTCAGACCTTCAGATTTGGATTGAATTATGTCTCTGGCTCTTCCAGGCTCCAACTTGCAGACAGCAAATTAAGGGACTTCTCAGCCTCTTATTCATGTGAGCCAATTTCTCATAATCAATCTCTTTCTGTCTATGTGTATTCAATAGGTTCTGTTTCCCTGGAGAATCTGACTAATATACTTCTAGGCCTAGGGCCACCATGCACAGTCCCCTCTCTCTAGTAATGGCATCTCAGTTGCCTTTGGAAATGACCTCTCCTCATTACATGGTGTCTTGGGAAGTCCTGTATAGTGTATGGTCATTTCTTGGTTAACGAAAACACATGTGATCTGTAGACCACTCAGAGTCCCTCTCCTGGAGATTCTGATCTGATCTTTGTTTCACACAAAGTTGAGAAGACAGTTGGAGCCAATTCATCCAGTGATAATACCCTAAGAGACAATTAGTTTTCTCCCAAAATAATCAGTGTTTCCCTAGTTCCCATTTTTCTGAGAACTGATTATTCAGCTTCCCCTTCAATTTGATGTGTCATCTCAGATCCTTCCAGTAAACGTCTTTCTTGGCCTAAGTTTATTAGGATTGGTTTTGTTTACCTGCAGTCAATCTGAACTGAGTAAACATTCATTTAGCAGTCTGATTGATTAATCTGCATTTAATTGACTTATTTATTTTGTAGTACCAGGGATAGAACCTAGGACCTTGGGTATAGTAGTCAAGTGCTCTACCACTGAGCTATACCCACAACCCTAATTGACTTTTTAATAACTACTGATCACTAACAGTTGTATGCCTGACTGCAGTACCCCCATGCACTCCATTTGAGCTTTAAATTCTCCAAGCATCATAGTATCTGTTCCCAAACCTGTTTATGCTATTTGTACACATTATAGCAATCGTGCAATGTAATTAAATGTTAGCCAAACACAGGAAATGCAAAGTCAAAAATTCTTGTGAAAACTAAGTTGAATGTTCAAAGTCTTGATACAGGTAAGAAAGTAAGAATTGTTATGCATTAGTTGTATAGGTAAGAGAACTGTCAGATAATAGTACAAAATAGTAAAGCTCTAGGAGGATTTTTTTAAAAAATCAGATTGCTTTTAATGGCTATTAAGTTCTTGCTCCCACTAAACAGATCAAAAGTAGACATCACAGATAGTTTCTAATGGGTAACTCCAATCAGCAGATCCCCCCCAAAAACAAGAAAAGCCCTTAGTCCTATTTTTAAAATTGAAAAAGAAATGAACACTCATAGTAAGTTAAAATATTTTAGGTGTCTATTATTTATTATTATTTCGTGGTTTAAATATGTTTCTCCAATTTAAGTGAGTGATCAAATTGAATAGGAAGACTTTGTATTAAAAAATGAGAGAAACTCGGGGCTGGGATTGTAGCTCAGCGGTAGAGCGCTTGCCTCGCATGCGTGAAGCCCTGGGTTCGATCCTCAGCACCACATACAAAGCAATAAAATAAAGACATTGTGTCCATCAACAACTAAAAAAAATAAATTTAAAAAAATGAGGGAAACTATATACTTGTATCTATTCATGTGTTAGTATTCAGTGGTACTGGCCCATTTTGAATTTAAGGATATTTTCCAGTTCTTTGCCTCTCAAACGATAAGAACTACACAATATCTAAAGTATCATCTAGTTCCCATCTTTTCTCTACAAATTGGAAAACAGAGACCCAACAGGGGAAGTGACTATGCTGAGTCACACAGTGGTTCGCAGCAGAGACGGAGCTTCCACAGCTGAGCTGGGACAATGACCCAGGTCTCCTTAATGTATGAGCTCATCCTGCAGCATAGGAATTTGGTCCGAAGGATTTGATTCACTAATATATTTCTTGGTAGATATAGTTTAAATACAAAAAAGGAATTATAACAAAACAACATGAAATAAATTATAAGGCCATTTTAGGAATAGTAAATAGTCAAAAAGATATGAAGCTCATGATTCAAAAGTGAAGGAAATAGTAATGAATTACTCTGGGAACGCTGAATAAATCAGAGTAAATTTATGTGCAGCATTTCAACCATCTGAATACTGATGAAGGGCCACACTTTCCCTGGTCTTGCTTCTCTTGCGTCACACGGAGTCTCACATTCATAACTTACTTTACCTGATGCAGCTTTACAAACGAAGCAAGAGAGCTTCCTTTTACAGCCAATGCCCAGACCAGCAAGATCTTCTCCTTAATTATCTCAGACACAAAGATGTCCTTTATGCCTGGGTAGATGTGAGTTTGAAAGTTGGTGATCAAGTAGGTCAAGAAGGCAGAATTGGCTGAATCTACTTTCCACTAACTATGAAAGTTGAATTGGCTGTGTTTTTATCAGGACTGACAAAATTGAATGATGGTTTAGTGTTGGGTAGTCAAGGACAAACAGAGGGTATCACCTACCTGTAATGAGAATGTACGCCATGTTGGATGCATGTTGCAGGCTCAACAACCCCATCTTTCCTCCTCCTCCCCTTTCTCTGAGGATAGTTGCCATATTTTGTCTTACTACACTCTAAAAGAAGGGCAGAGCTGCTCAAAACCACAGTCTTTTTTTTTTTTTTTTTTTAATATTTTTTTGGTTGTTGATGGACACAATGTCTTTATTTTATTGCTTTTTTGTATGTGGTGCTGAGGATCGAACTCAGGGCCTCACGCATGCGAGGCAAGCGCTCTACCGCTGAGCTACAATCCCAGCCCCAAAAACCACAGTCTTGATTAGCTCAAATACTAGGCTTGACCTGAATCTAATTTACTGTATTGTCCACTTCACTGACTCTGCATACACACAACAAAAATTTTGGAAGACTTCACTGAAGTTCACCACTAAAGATGCAGTGATCTTATTTAATGAAAACATTCTATATATTTGACACTTCTAACATTTTAAAGATCATTGCATTCCTGTAAGTAATTAGAATTCAGTAGAACTAATTGTTCATTATAGGAAGATCAAAATACTTTACATAGTATTTGATTCTAAAGACTTCTTTGTGTAATTACAGAATGCCACATGTTAGTATTTGATCTTTCTTATTAACTCTATATTCAGTTAATAAGTTTTTAATTGAAAATCATCCCATGTGAAACTAAAGTGTGTTAAGCAAAACAAGCAAATGTTTGATATCCGTTAATTGTTTGAGAAGGCAGACTCTATTTTACAATTTATTGAGTAGTTATCACATGCGACTCTATATACTAATAAGAGCAATGGACCAGTTGATTTTTTTTTTCTGGAAAATACTCAATAAACCCATGGTCAGGAAGGACCCTTGGTACAATCAACTTTGGTTTGTGAGCACAGTCACACTCCCTATTCTTGGGAGTCACACTCCTGTCCCTTGCAGCGGAATTGGAAAGTTAGGCAGGATCTTCCTTAATGATCTTTCACAGCACTGACTTTGTAAAGAAGGATAGGCTCTGGACTGCAGTGTTTGGTTTTGAGTCCTTGGTAGATCACTTACTTACTGAATGACATTAGATTAAGTCCCTCTTCAGGCATCAGTTTTCTCACCTGTTAAATGGGAATAATTATATTATTAAACTCATGACTGTGAAGATTAAATGGGATAGTGCATGTCCTTGGACCAGTGCTTGTCACATAGTAAGTGCCACCACCTCCCCACAAAAAACAAATAATTCCCCAGAGGTGAAGTAAATACAGTTCATTAAAAGGAATTCTTATGCATTGAGAAGGAAGGAACCCAGGCTACTGGTACCAGTTCTACAGTTAACGTACTTTGACTTTGACCTTGAGCAAGTTGGTTTTACAAGGCCTTTGATTTTGCATCTGTAAATGAGAGGGTTGTACTGGCATTGTTGATGCCTAAAAATCTATTAATTGATAACCTCCTAGAGGTGAGACTTGAGGGCTACTGGCAATTCCAAAGTGTATGTTTCTATCTAGGTTAGCTAACCTTAGCCCAAGGATGTGGGTTAAAATGAACAGCTTTTCACATTGTCTAAGGCAACGTGGAAGTTAATTACAGATAATACAACACTTCTCATATTTCTATAGAGAGAAACATTACCCTAAGCCGGAAAAGTGCGGGAGAAATACTTGGACCTTTCTCTTCCTGTTCCCTCCCTCTTCTTCCTCTTTCTGCCCCCCTGAGAAGTTGATAGAGCTGGGGAGAAAGGATTGGGCAGTGGGGCTCAGCATCTCCCTGTAGGAACAGCCTTGCCTCAGAAGGTGCTCAGTGGCCTGCCTCCTAAGAGGCTATAGCTGCCTCCCTCTTCCCTGGCTGGGTAGGTGGGCTTAATTAAGAAAGAAAAGTGTTGGCAGTTGCAGATTCAAACTGTTCCTGCTCGATTGTATCAGTAAACCTGGCATTTTGATCTTTTACTATCTCTTTTCCAGTGATATATTTCTCAATGAGGTCTAAACCCAGAAGAGGAAGTGAGCCATTATTTATGTGATCCCCGAAGTCCCAATAAATATCTTCAGGTCTGTTTGAATTGCTTAGAAGAAAAATGCTCAAGCCCAGTAATCTTGTTTACACTATGATGCAATTCCCTAGCCAGGCCAGACCACAAGGATCCAAATTTTCCAAGGCCCTATAAAGAGTATTCCTGGTTAAAAGGTGCGACTCTTCAGACTCCAGCAGGCTTGCCACTGTTTTTTGAGCCAAACCTCCCTGGTTGAGGACTTTTTCATTGGAATGTGACTGCCTCTGCAGTTCCAGCCTGCCTCAGCTAAAAGGTTCTCTGTTCCAGCTCTGAAATCCTGAAAAACTATCCATCTTGTTCTTATTTAAACATTCTGTCCCCTAAATAACTTGCAAGATGAAAGGGGGTCTTATTTCAGCTCTGCTTAGGCTATTTTGCATGGCTACAAGCACCTTTCTCTGTTTTCTTCTTCAGCTCTCCCTCCACAGCACTAATCAGAAAAATTTTCTCTTTCCTGACATCACATTAGCTGTTTGAACATCTCAAGGTATTGCAGCAGTGAAGGTGATTGCATGCATCATTGCCAGAGTAATTATATGTCCTTCCACTCTTTCTGCTGGTCCTTGCAAGTGGGTTGAGATAGATTTGAAACTTTCTTGTAAGGAACATATTACAAGAATATGTTAAAATAGAGCCAGTGCTTGTTTCCGTATAAGACAAATTAATGCCAAGCTTCCCCTTGCATGTAATAATTATGTGTGAACCAACGAGATGCCTCTACCTTGGATGGTACACTGGTCTGTAGAATTTAGGGAGCTTCTTACCACCCCAGTGACACAAGCACCTGATAGTAATGAAGACATATATCTTTGAGCTACAGCTGATGGCCCTGCCAGGCATCCATCGATTTCACAAATGGCTTCTTTTCCAGATTGTAAAAGGAACTGATAAGCCATTTCCTCTAATCACCACAGCACTTCAGGCGATGCTGAGCCCTCTTTCATATTGATCTACCCTCTTCACTTCTGGCCCTCATGCCAGCCCTAGGCGAGGCAGAAATTTCCTTTGCAATACTTCAAAACCCTCCAAACTATTCTGGTGAGGTCCAAAGCAGTGTGATTCTTCCCCTGGATTTTATTTTTCATACTACAAAGTCTCTTGTATCAGCTGTGGTCAAGGGAGATGATTAGACGGGGAGAGCCAAGGAGCAGGTGTCTGCCTCTCATGCACTTTTAAAAACAGGGAGCTCATACTCTACTTTTTCAAGAATTATATTCTCCTGAGAATACCAGCCGGTGTTGCAGATGAAGCAAATAGGAACGAAGTCTGAGTATAGAAATGTTTCATTGGGGTTGTTTTTATTTAGATAGTATTCTAGCATTTATCCTAAAATATTAAAAAGCAATGACTTATTGCAGATGAATTGCAGTTTGAAAATATTTTCTTCCTATGAAACTGGATTGATATTGTTTTTTCAAGGTTATTAACATATGTGCAGTTGGGGGGCAGTGCCGCTAACAAGCCACATTTAAGACCAAATCCAGAGCTAGCAAAGCAGTTTCCCCAGTATAGAAAGGCCAAGAGAGCCCCTGTGCCCCACAGGGAATTTAGTTGCTGGAGACCAGTGACCAGAAGGGTAAGTGTCTGAGATGTTTTCAGTGAAAAAACAACATTTACAAAGCAAATATAACAAATGCTAATGTACCACTCATAATGAACCATATTTTTTAATATTTACTCCAAGATCTTTTTTTATTTAAAGGAATAGACATACATTACAAAGAAAGTTGATATCTTTTCTTCTCCCCATCCTTTTACCTCTCTCCAATCCCAGAACATGAACTCTCATTCTAAATATAGAGTATGTCTGATCCATGCTTATAAAGTGACGCTGTTACCATCAGGGATCCAAGAAGGTCTCTCCAGAGCAGAGACCTCTACTTGGACTTTCCAGGCTCTTGGCAGGTTTTAGCAAAGAGGAAAGCTTTATTAGAAAGTGGAAGGTGAAGACAGAATGCAGGCTATCACAAGACCTCTCTTGGGGGCTCAGTTTCCTCTTTTAAAGGAAACTTTGTGAAAGGTGGCCATGGGAAGGTATGTGGATGACATCTGCCTGCTGAACCCAGTTCTTTGATCATGGGTGACAAGATGTTTATGGTGGTGGTCTGGTCTCTCCAGGATCTTCAAGTTGACATTGCTTCCTCTAATTTTCAGAATGTGCCTAAGCTTCTTAAAATACATCTCTCTTTGCTTTATCTAATCTGCAAATACAATAAGTGGTCTAATAGTGCACTTAAACTTTAATCAAAACAAGGCAATTTTCATAAATGAGTGAATTTACAGTAACTCTCAGATTTGTAGATTTCTCAGAAATTTGGGAGTGACAGGACTGGAGGAAAACGAGTCTAGGGAATAAGACAGATTGTGAATCTTTTAAATTTATAGCTACAGAGGGTTTTTTTTCCCTTTTCTTTTTTCTACTTTCTACTCATCTTTACTCCTATCATGTTAGTTTGCTGTGAGTGTGCATAAATGCTGTAGAGCATTACCATGTGCACCATTTTTAAAAATTTGTTCTAATTAGTTATACATGAAGTAGAATGCATTTTGACACATTATACACAAATGAAACACAATTTCTCATTCCTCTGACTGTACATGGTGCAAAGTCACATCAGTAGTGGAATCATGCATGTATCTAGGGTAATAATATCTGTCTCATTCTACCATCCATCCCATCCCCACAGCCCCATCTCTCCCCTCATTCCTCTCTGCACAATCCAAAGTTCATTCTTCCCTACCCGACCCCCCACTATGGATCAGCATCTGCGTATCAGAGAAAATATATGGCCTTTGGTTTTTTGGGATTGTCTTATTTCACTTAGCATTATAATCTCTAGTCCCATCCATTTACAGGCAAGTACCATAATTTCATTCTTCTTCAAAGCTGAGTAATATTCCATTGTGTATATATACCACATTTTCTTTATCCACTCATCTGTTGAAGAGCATCTAGGTTGGTTGCATAGTTTAGCTATTATGAATTGAGCTGCTATAAACATTGATGGACTACATCACTGTAGTCTGCTGATTTTAAATCCTTTGGGTATAAACCGAGGAGTGTGATAACTAAGTCAAATGGTTGTTCCATTCCAAGTTTTCTGAGGAATCGCCGTGCTGCTTTCCACAATGTTTGCACTAATTTGCAGTCCCACCAGCAATGTATGAATGTACCTTTTCCCCACGTCCTCGTCAACACTTATTATTGCTTGCATTCTTGATAATTGCCATTTCTGACTGGAGTAAGATAAAATCTTAGAATAGTTTTGATTTGCATTTCTTTAATTGCTAGAGATGATGAACATTTTTTCATATGTTTGTTGATTGATTGTATGTCTTCTTTGAAGTGTCTATCCAGTTCCTTAACCCATTTAACGATTGGGTTAGTTGTTTTTTGGTGTTAAGTTTTTTGAGATCTTTATATATCCTGGAGATTAGTGCTCTATCTGAGGTGCGTGTGGTAAAGATATTTTCCCCCATCTTTAGGCTATTTCTTCATGTTATTGATTGTTTCCTTTGCTGAGAAGTTTTTTAGTCTGAATCTATCCCATTTAATGATTCTTTTTTCTTTTCTTTTTTTTTGGTGGTGCTGGGGATTGAACCCAGGGCCTTGTGCATGCTACCAACTGAGCTACATCTCCAGCCCTGATTTATTGACTTTTAATTTTATTTCTTGTACTTTAGGAGTCTTGTTAAGAAAGCCAGGTCCTAAACTGACATGACAAGAGAGTTTAGCCTACTATTTCTTCTATTAGGCAGTCTCTGTTCTAGTACCTAAGTCTTTGATCCACTTTGAGTTGATTTTTGCATGTGCACCATTTTAAACTTAAATAAATGGTACCAAAATGTAACTTACTTTTTCTCCTGCAATATTGCTTGCAAGATCCATTATAGGAGAGTATTCATTTATTTTAGTATTGCACAACATTACCTCTTCATCAGTATATTACAATTTACTAATCCCCACTCTCCTACTGATGAACATCTGAATTATTTCCAATTCTTGTTATTAGAAAGAATGCTGCAAAAAACATTCTTTGGCATGTCTTTATGTTATATATGTGTACAATCTTTACTAGGATAGAAATGCAGGAGTTGAACTGAGGGTCTTAGGGCATGTGGGTATTTTCAACTCTGCTTAATATCACCAAATTGCTTTCCAAAGTGATTATATTGATTGGCACTCCTATCATCAGTGATTAGGAGTTCCCTTTTCCCACCAACACTTCATATTAAGAAACTCTGCCAATTTTATGTTGGTGGAATACCATCTGGTTTAAAATTTTTTTTTAATCTCTGGATATTGGTAAGGCTAAGAATCTTTTTATATGCTTATTGGCCTCTCAGATTTCTTCTGTGAAATTTCTCATATTTTCTGACTTTTATTCTGTATGATTGTCTTTATCTTATTGATTCATAAGCTCCTTAGATAGGTTGTTTGCTAATCTTTTTTCCTTGTCTCTTTCAAATGTATATTGCATTTACAAACTCCACCATGCCCTTGCCTTAAAAATTAATTGAAATCCACATGCTCAGATTTTTTGTTCTTGTTTTTCTTTTAGAACTAAAGTTTAATCTGAAAATTTTATGGGACAGTGATATTAAGAAATAGCCTTGTCTGGACATACAGGTGCTCAGGAGAATCCGCAGATGATGGGAGACCATAGAATCTGTCATATGCTCTCAGAAGTACAAATACCTGTCCTAATAAGAATAGGTTTCCTCAGAATATGATTAGGATTTGATTCTCACCTCTCCAAGCAGTACTCAGCCATGCTCTGAGAATTTCTCAGTCTTTCTAACTGGCCGTTGAACACTATATACAAAAGTGTGCATGGTCAGCTTTTCCTTTAAGGAAGGGGAGGCCACTGTTACCCACTGACCTATAACCATGACTATAACCATGCTATAAAGATATCAACCTGAAATTTGCTGTTGCAGAATTAGAACACTGGACTTCCTTAAGCAATGTCACCATTAAGTTTGCTAGACTGATTATCAGAAGTGCTACTGTAAAAAAAGGTATAGTTTTAGAAAATCTTGAGGTCTTTTGTTATTGGTGTTGTTGGTGTTGTTGATGACTATGGTGATGAGAGGGGTCATTCTGCTTATAATTATAGGATGGCAATTCAATGATAATTAAATTCAACAAATATTTTTTAAGTTACTAGGCAGAACCCATCTGCACCCCTTAAGTGGAGGAAGAGGGGTTGAATTTCATTTCTTTTCCTTACCAATGGTAGGAAGAAGAAATAGAGAAATTGCATTAGGAACCACTTCCCTACCGGGATGACAAGCTTTCCAAGCAGCTCTTTGGGGAAGGTTAAAGATGAATGCAATTCCATTAAAGGAAAATCCCAAGTGACTGACATCTCCTTAATGTAGGGGAGCTCTGCCAAGATACTGGACAGCAGTAGAGACTGTGGATGTGCACACACAGAGTAGGAGCAAAAGCCAGACACAGCTGTTATAATAAACAGGGAAAGATCAGTCTGGGTTCCACCACTTTGCCAACACAGGGAAGACATGGTCCATAGATAAAGTGGTTCTTCTGGACCTTCTCAGCCCTAGATCTTTCTCCATTCCCAGCTGGCTGGTGGAATCACTAAACTCGTCATGGAAGCTTAAACCAGCAAGTCCTCCAGCCAAAACATCAAGAGGATTATCCAGATTTGGCTTAGAGATATTGGGAATTGAGGACCCCACACAGAACCTGTCCCCCAGTCTGCATTTCAGACTTAATAACAGCCTTAAATCAATCTCTTCATGCACAGGTGTGAATAAACAACACAGAATCTATGAAAAGATTCTGAAAAACAAAGGTAAATAACCCTGTAATCAAGGAATGGAGAAAGAGCATCTACCTGAAAAAACACTATATTAAAACAGAATTGAAGTTCAGACAGTACTTGCTTTGTGACCATAATAAAATGCAATAAAACAGCCTCTGAGACAAAGGAGAAAGATTGGATCACAGTCTTATGCTGAAAAATAAATTGAACTGGGTAGATAGTGAGAAATATGAAGGAACTAATATTACTATAATTAAAATTTTGAACTGTGTCATAGTCAATATAGGAGTAGAATTGCTACTGTAGAAACTAAATTAGTTGTGTACAGGAAGTGATGGAATCACTCTCCCAGATTGAAAAGACAGATGAAAAGGAGACAAAAGCAGGTGAAATCAAAATCTTGTATTAAATATAATAGAAAATACTTCCCTTGTAGATCAAAGGTGTTCATCTCATAACAAGCAAAATTGTTACAATGAAATCAGCACTTAGTCAGATCCTGGTTACATGTTTGAATTTTAAATGTGAAGTAATTTCCCTTTAGAAAGTGAGGAACACATATAAAAATCACCTCAGACACCTTCTACACAACATTGAGAACCAAGTAATATGAAAAAAATAAAATATAATATAATGTTCAAGATAAGATGTTTAGGATGAAATAATAAAACCCACAAACTTTTGAAGATGAAAGTCTTCAGGACCAAAAGAGAGAAATACACCCAAAGAACTCAAGAATAAGTAAGTTATTGAACAAGAAGTTAATAAGAAAGATTAATGCCATTTCAATGTGGAATTGTTTCTGTAATTATTTTGAATACATTATTACAAAATGGGATGAAAATTTAACAATTCTGAAAAAACTACAATGTATCATAAATTACAATCCTAAATTGAGTCTAAGGTCTCAGAATACATAAAGAAGAGAAGAAGGACATTGGAACAGTTAGAGAAATTAGTGGAATTCTGAATTTTTATGAGGAGACATAAATTACAAGGTTTCATACATGATGTTAATAAACACACTTTATTAAATTTAAGGATATTAGGAAAATTTATACCAAGATGTATGGCATTTAGGTTGTAGGAAAAAAATGTTAAGGTGAATGATGCTTTTTGTTTACCATTAACCCTGGCCCATTCAAAGACTACTGTAATTAAGACATTAAGACACACTATATTATTCTGATGCAGAAACCACAATTGGGGGCTTTCAACATGTGTATAAGCTGCAAATAGACCCCTTCCTTTCATTGTGAGGGGAGCTTCTATTTCCATATTCTAAAGCCCTCTCTGCTGGGATGTCCTTGTAGTTCTCTCCTTATAAATTTTCACATTCTGTCCCTGCATGTCTCTGTCTATGTGCATTGTTAGTTGCTATTTTCAGAATTTAAAAAAAATCATCTTTTCAAATAAAATGGGAAGTGCTCTAAAAATAGATTACCAATAATTTATTAAAATCATTTTATTCAGACAAAAGTGATAGCCATTATTGGTATGTTATAGAAGACAGAACAAGCCCTAAACCAAAACTTTATTTGTATAATTTCCACTTATCTTTTATTTTATTTTTATTTTTTAAACTTTTTATTTGTTCTTTTTAGTTATATTTAGTAGAATGTATTTTGACATATCATATATACATGGAGTATAACGTCTCATTTTTATGGTTGTACATGATGCAGTATCACAGCGGTCATGTATTCATATATGAACATAGGAAAGTTATGTCAGATTCATTCTCCTGTTTTTCCTATTCCCATCCCCACTTCTTTCCACCCATTCTGCCCTGTCCAATCTATTAAACCTCCCCTTTTCTCTCCCCCCACCGGCCTATTGTGAGTCAGTATCTGCATATCAGAGAGAATATTCAGCCTTTGCATTGGGAGGATTGGCTTAATTGGCTTATTTCACTTAGCATGATAGTATGCAGTTCCATCCACTTACCTGCAAATGCCATAATTTCATTCTTCTTTAAGGTTTAGTAATATTCCATTGTATATGTACTACATTTTCTTTATCCATTCATCTGTTGAAGGGCACCTAGGTTGGTTCCAGAGTTTAGCTATTGTGAATTGAGCAGCTATGAACATTGATGTGGTGGCATCACTATAGGATAATGATTTTAAGACCTATAGGTATATGCTCAGGCATGGGATAACTCAGTCAAATGGTGGTTTCATTCCAAGTTTTCTGAGGAATCTCCATACTGATTTCCAGTCCCATCAGCAATGTTTGAGCGTACCTTATCCCCCACATCCTCACCAACATCTATTGTTCCTTGTATTCTTGATAATTGCCATTTTTCCTGAAATGAGATGAAATCTCAGTGTAGTTTTAATTTGCATTTCTTTAATTGCTAGAGATGTTGAACATTTTTTCATTTATTTATTAACCATCATATTTCTTCTTCTGTGAAGTGTCTGTTCAGTTCCTTTGCCCATTTATTGATTGAGTTATTTGTTTTGCTGGTGTTAAGTTTTTTGAGTTCTTGGTATACCCTGGAGATTAATGCTCTATCTGAGGTGTGTGTGACAAAGATTTTCTTCCCTTCTGTAGGCTCTCTCTTCATGTTCTTGATTGTTTCCTTTTCTCTGAAGAAGGTTTTTAGTTTGATACTATCCCATTTATTGATTCTTGATTTTGCTTCTTGAGCTTTAGGAGTATTGTTGAGGAATTCAGTTCCTAAGCCAACATGATGGAGAGGTGGGCCTCCTTTTTCTCCTAGTAGGTGCAGGATCTCAGGTCTAATGCCTAGGTCCTTGATCCACTTTAAGTTTATTTTTGTGCAAGGTGAGAGAGAGGGGTCTAATTTTACTTTGTTACTTATGGATTTCCAGTTCTCCCAGCACCATTTCTTGAAGAGGCTATCTTTTCGCCAATCTATGTTTATGGCACCTTTGTCTAGTGAGATAACTATTTATGTGGGTTTGTCTCTGTGTCTTCTATTCTGTGTCATTGGTCTTCATGTCTGTTTTGGTGCCAATACCATACCGGTTTTGTTACTATAGCTCTGTAGTATAACTTAAAGTCTGGCATTGTGGTGCCTCCTGCTTCACCTTTCTTGCTGAGGATTGCTTTGGCAATTCTGAGCCTCTTATTTTCCCAAATGAATTTCATGACTGCTTTTTCTATTTCTATGAAGAATATCATCATAACCTTAATAGGAATTGCATTAAATCTGTATAGCACTTTTGGTAGTATGGCCATTTGACAATATTAATTCTGCCTATCCAAGAACATGAGGTATTTTCCATCTTCTAAGGTCTTCGATTTCTTTCTTTAGAGTTCTGTAGTTTTCATTGTAGAGGTCTTTCACCTCTCTTGTTGGATTAATTCCCAAATATGTGAATGGGATAGTTTTTTAAATTTCTCTTTCAGTTGATTCATTACTGATGTATAGGAACACAATTGATTTATGGATGTAAATTATATACCCTGCTACTTTGCTGAATTCATTTATAAGATCTAAAAGTCTTTTAGTGGAGTTTTGGGGTACTCTAAATAAGAATCATCTTATGGTCAGATAGGGATTGTTATGGTTTGGATGTGTGGTACTCCCAAAAACTCATGAGTAAGATAATTCAAGAAGGTGCAGAGAAGAAATGATTGGGTTACAAGAGCCTTAACCCAATCAGTGAATTAATTACCTGATGGATTAATTAAGCGATAACTGGAAGGTAGGTGGGGTGTAGCAAGAGGAGGTAGGATATTTGGGGCATTTCTTTGGGGTATATATCTTGTATCTGGTGAGTAGAATCTCTCTCTGCTCTCTGACCGTCATGTGAACCACTTCCCTCCACCGCACTGTACCACCATGATGTTCCGTAGTTTTCATTGGAGAAGTCTTTCACCTCACCTTGAGCCCCAATGAATGGAGCCTACTGTCTATGGACTGAAACTTCTGAATCCATGAGTCCCTAAGTAAACTTTTCCTCTTCTATAATTGTTCTGGTCAGGTCTTTTAGTTACAGTGGTGAAAGAGCTAACTAAAACAGGGATAATTTGAGTTCTTCTTTTCCTATTTGTATCCCTTTAATTTCTTCCATCTAATTGCTCTGGGTAGAGTTTCCAGAACTATGTTGCACAGAAGTGGTGAAAGAGAGCATCCCTGTCTTGTTCCAATTTTTTGAAGGATTGCTTTCAATTTTTCTCCATTTAGAATGATGTTGGGCTTGGGTTTAATATATATATCTTTTACTATGTTGAGGTATGTTCCTACTATTCCTAGTTTTTCTAGTGTTTTGAACATGAAAAGGTGCTATATTTTGTCAAATGATTTTTCTGCATCTATTGAGATAATCATGTGATTCTTGTCTTTAAGTCTATTGACGTGATGAATTACGTTCATTGATTTCTATATGTTAAACCAACTTTGCATCCCTGGAATGAACCCCACTTGATCATGGTGCGATATCTTTTTAATATGTTTTTGTATGTAATTTGCAAGAATTTTATTAAGAATTTTTGCATATATGTTCATCAAGGATATTCATATAAAATTTTCTTTCTTTGATGTGTGTTTGCCTAGTTTTGGTATCAGGGTGATACTAGCTTCATAGAATGAGTTTGGAGGGGTTCACTCCTATTCTATTTCATGGAATAATTTGAAGAGGATTGGTGTTAGTTCTTCTTTGAAGGTCTGGTAGAACTCAGCTGAGAATCTGTCTGGTCTTGAGCTTTTTTTGATAGGATTTTGATGGTATCTTCTATTTCATTGCTTGAAATTGATCTGTGTAAGTTTTCTCTGTCCTCCTGATTCAATTTAATTAGGTCATATGTCTCTAGAAATTTATCAATGTCTTTAAGATTTTCTATTTTATTAGAGTATAAATTTTCAAAATAGTTTCTGGTTGTCATCTGTATTTCAGTAGTGCCCATTGTGATATTTCTTTTTTCATTGCAAATTTTAATAATTTGAGTTTTTCTCTTTTCTTCTTCTTTAATGTGGCTAAAGGTCTATCACTTTTATTTAGTTTTTCAAATAACTAATTTTTTTGTCAATTTTTTGAATTGTTTTTGTTTCAATCTCATTGATTTCAGCTGTGATTTTATTTAGTTCCTGCCTTCTGCTTTTGGTGTTTATTTGTTCTTCTTTTTCTAGGGCTTTGAGATGTAATGTTAGGTTATTTATTTGTTGACTTTCTATTCTTTTAATGAATGGGCTCAATGCAATGACCTTTCCCCTTAGCATTGCCTTCATAATGTCCCAGAGATTTTGTTATGTTGTATCACTATTCTCATTTACCTCAAAGTATTTTTCTATATCATCCCTGATTTCTTCTGCTATCCCTTGGTCATTCAGTAGCATATTATTTTGTCTCCAGGTTTTAGAATAGCTTCTATTTTTTATTTTATCACTGATTTCTAATATCATTCCATTATGATCTGATAGAATACAAGTTATTATCTCTGATTTTTTTTTACTAAAATTGCTTTGTAGCCTAAGATATAGTCTATTTTAGAGAGGGATCTATATTCTGCTGAAAAGAAAATGTATTCAGTCATTGATGGATGAAATATTCTAGGTGCATCTGTTAAGTATAAATTATCAATTGTATTTTTCATTTCAATAGTATCTTTATTGAGTTTTTGTTTGGAGGATCAATCCAGTTATGAGATAGGTGAGTAAAAGTCACCTAGTATTATTGTGTTGTGTTCTGTTTGATTCTTGAAGTTCTGAAGGGTTTGTTTGATGTATGTAAATGCTCCATAAATATTAATGATTGTTTTGTCTTATTGATGTATAATTCCCTTAAATATTATGAAATATTCTTTTTCATCCCTGCTGATTAACTTTAGCTTGAACTCTACTTTATCTGATATGAGGATAGAAAACCTCATGAGATCCATGTAAATGATATGTTTTTTCCCATCCTTTCACCTTCAGTCTTTAGAATTCTTTGGCTATGAAGTGAGTCTCTTGGAGAAAGCATATGATGGGGTCTTGTTTTTCAATCCAATTTGCCAGTCTATGTCTTTTGATTGATGAGTTTAGGCCATTTACATTCAATGTTGTTATTGAGAGATGATTTTTATTCCCTGTCACTTTATTTATGGTTTTCAATTTGAATTAGTTTCTCTTTTGATTGATTATTCTTCTAGTGTAGCTCCTCTTTTTGCTGGTTTTCACTTTTATTTTTCATTTTTTCTTCATTAAATATTTTATTGAGTACATTTTGTAGAGCAGGCTTTCTAGTTGTGAATTCTTTTGACCTTTGTTTATTATGAAAGGTTTATATTTCATTGTCAATTATGAAGCTTAATTTTGCTGGACATAGTATTCTTGGCTAGCATCCATTTTCATTTAGTGCTTGATATATATTATTCCAAGACCTCCTAGCTTTGAGGATCTGGGTTGAGAAATCAGCTGACATCCAGATTGATTTTCCTCTAAATATTATGTGTTGTTTTTCTCCAGCAGCCTTTACATTTTTTTTTTTTTTAATTCTGTATGTTAGGCATCCTCATAATCATGTGCTTTTGTGTAGGTCTGTTGTAATTTTTTATATTGGGGTCCTCTAAGCCTCCTGTATCTGATTTTCCATTTCATTCTTTAAGTTTGGGAAATTTTCTGGTATTATTTCATTGAAAAAAATTGTGCATTTCTTTGGTTTATATCTCCAAGCCTTTATTTATACCAATAAATCTTAAATTTGGACATTTCAGGTTATCCCATATTTCCTGAAAGTTCTGTTCATGGTCTCTTAACATCTTTTCTCCATGGTCAACTTTATTTTCAAGATAATATATTTTGTCTTCATTGCCTGATATACTGTCTTCCATGTAGTCTAGTCTGTTGGTGATGTTTTCCATTGAATTTTTAATTTAGTCTATTGATTCCTCATTTTAAGGATTTTTGCTTGATTTTTTTCCAGAATCTCTCTTTATTGAAGTGACATTTCACTTCTGAATTTTCTCACTGAGATCACTCCTTGCATGGTTCTTTAACAGTTTAGTTTAACAATGTACATTCTAAACTCTGACATTTCTTCTACTGTGGTGGTAAGGAATTCTGTTATTGAAGTAGCTTTGTTTGGGGTGATTTGTTCCCTTATTTTTTCATGTTGTTTGTGTGTCTAACCATTTAACAGTATGGATTTGAGGCAGTAGAGTTTCTACCCTGTAGACTTATCCTGTCCCTAAAGGCTTCCAGTACCTCATCATTTAGAGGGAAGCAAATAATAACAATGACCAATGCAAATAATACAAAGCATTAAGCCAAACAGTTCCTGCTATGATATCTACAATATTATCACAATAAAACAAAATGATATATATGATCAGGTATTGCCTACAATAAAAACAGTGATTTTGTAAAATGGTTTACAATTTTGAATGTGGACAGAGAGAAAACAGAAGTGATGTAGGATGTAATAATTATGAGGGAGGAGAGAACAGAAGTAAAAAAAATTAAAGGAATAGTAAAATAACAATAGAGATTGATTCTTCAAAGAAAAGAGAGAGGTTCAGGGGAAATAGATGACAGAAAAAATATGTGTAAAGTAAAATTTTAAAAATTAACAATAAAAGTAAAAGAAAACAAAACAAAACTGAAATATACTAATAATACTTCCTAGTCTTCAAAAACTGATCCATGAAAAATACCTGGTTTCAAAAATTCTAGAAATTAGAAAAAAAATGAATATGCATAAATGTTCATGAACCATTAACACCACAAATAAGCAGAGTAAAGAATAAAGGAAAAAAGAGATCTCAATGAAAAGTTAAAGAATTGTTTTCATTGGAGTTCAAAAGTTTCTCAGTTCTCTTCTCAGCAGTTAGGTGGGGCTGTCTGGAGTATGATGCTTGTTCCACCCTCAGGGTAGGGTTGCTAGGGTGAGAGAGGTAATCCCTCCAGAACTCCTGGAGGGGGTGCTTAGACTTAGCTAGACTTAGCTATTCATTGGATACCAATTGGTGTGGAGATTCTAAATCAGCTATCTCCAGGACCTAGCAATTGCTGGTCCATTCTGGAAGAGTGTACCCCAAGATCTCTCCTGGGTTCCACTTGTGTGGTGGAGGAGCCAATTCTCAGTCCACTACATTATCTACAGACCCCATATTTCCTGGTATCAGGTTCAGTCTCCAAACTCAGTCTTTCCCTCCCCTCCCCTTTCAAATTCCTGGCCAGGTGCATCTCTCCCTGCTGGTTCTGCAAGCAGCCGGATTAGAGGGAGAAGAGTGAGCTAGGTGCGTTTCTGTGACAAGTGGTCTCATGTGTAAACCTCTCCATGTTTGGTTTTCTCCTTGTCACTTAGGCATACTCTATGTCATGTAGTGTGGGTTTGTCAGGCCTGTATTTCTGGCCAGACTCGAGTTTGCCAGGACTCAGTTCCCTCAGCTGCCAGTTCCCAGGCAGTGGCAAAATATTTCCTTCCTCTGTCCTCCCCAAACTGCAGGGAGAGATGTGGTTCCTTACCCATACAAGTCTATTGTACAGCATGCCTTTCAGTTTAGTCGGGCAATATCTTTGATCTCTAAGCTCTCTGGACCCAGACATGCCTTGGTCCTCCTAAAAATGCAGGTTCCTTTAATTCTGTCATCCCTCCACTGTGCTCCTGGAAAGACTGCACTGGGTGGTAACTCTGGCCACAGCAGTCTGTGGAACTGGAGATTTCTTTCTTATTTATTACATCCAACCTCCTCAGTCTTTGATCTGCTTTCAGTGTCCAGTATTAAATTCTAGTAAAGTGCCCCGCCCCCAACTTTTTTTTTCATTCGTTCCCCTTGCTGAGAAGCTGCCAATCTGCGCGGTTTCACTCCATGGAACAGCCAGGAAAGCACCCTGCTCTATTCTACCATCTTGAAACCACCTTATCTATTATTTTAAATATTTTATAAGATTCATGTTTAAGAGATGATTTTTCAATACCTCCATTAAAATAGGGATTTTTAATAATATAAGAAAGTGATTTAAAAACTACACATTTGTATTCTTAAGTGTTTTTGTTTGCTTTTACATAGATATAAAAAGGGAAATTATTCATAGTACAGTTTTTTGGAGGTATTTTTGCTACTGTGATTTAAAAAGGTGACTAAAGATACAAATTTTTCTTTCTTTGAATTTACTTTTTCTACTCATTTTATATCCTATGAAGTTATTAAGTGAATCATTAAAATAGAAAAAAGTAATTTACAGTTAACATTTCCATGAGAAGATAGGCAACCACAGAAAGTGTTAGCAAGCTATGGCATGGTTTGAGTAAAACCCTTTAATCCTGATAAATAACCACAGAGCTGGTGATATGGCTTAGCTGGTACAGTGCTTGCCTCTCATGCACAAGGCCCTAGGTTCAATCCCCAGCACCACACAAAAAAATAAAAATAAAAAAATAAATAACCACAATATAAGCAGCAAAATATTCCTACTGCTCTTTTCTAAATTTAGATGAATTTAAAGTTTACAAATTTACTTGGCCTCTACTAATAATTGAATGAGTTTATATTCCTTCTGCAGTTAATCTGTCAAAATTCTTGCCTTTTAACTTTATTATCCAGAATTTCCTTATTAATACAACTACCTCATCAGTATAAAGGGCTGAAACATCTTTAAGGTCTTGAGAGTCATCATAACTCTGGAAGAGGTAACAAATAAACCCTCAAATTAAATTAATGGAGTAGTGACTCAGCCTGTACATCCTTGACTCTTCATACACAGATACTATACTGGATTCATTTTGGAGGCTCTGTGCCTGTGTGTGTGTGTGTGTGTGTGTGTGTGTGTGTGTTCTTTCAATCAGTGAGCAAACCTCAGACTACTTCCTACTAAGCAAGGTGAGATGAAAGTTGATCCAAATACCTTACAAGTATTAGGAGGGTGTGTGTGTTTTCTAAGATAAGTGTGTCTATGATATAAAGGGAAAACAATTTCATAGAGAATTTTTTTTTAAATCACAGGAAATAGGTAGATGAAAGGGTAACTTTTGAATCACTGCAGAATTTATATTCTATGTAGTCAGTTTCTTGCATTGGGTGGGGATATGATGACCTCAAGTGCATTTTCTGTTCAGACCCAAGGGAGAAAGACTTAACATTCTACCTTTGACACCTCGCAACAATCTTTCTCTACATATGTGGAGCACAAAACATTGCAGATAGTTTAAAGAAATAAGAAACTGAAAAGGCAAACACATGTTTTTACATCTATTTTTGGTTAATTTTGTTCCTGTCACAAATAATGAATGAAGGCAAACTGGGTAATAATGTAGCTGAAAGCTGTAATAAATTTATTTACAACATCTATACAATAAAGAATAGATTTTTGTCAGGTTTTCCTCTTTTAACAATGAACTTATCTTGGGCCTGAGAATCCATGGATTATAATAGTTCTTATTCTGTGCCTGAATATGCCAGTCCTATGTGGCCATGACTAGTCGTTTGTTTCTTAATTTATAATTTTACATCATAGAAGACATCAGTAAACATGGAGCCTTGCTCAAACTAGTGAATTCCTAGTACTGCTGATCGTTAACATATTTACTAACTTTTATTTCTTAGTGTTGACATAAACACAGTTCAATAAGGATCTCGAATGTCAGATTAGGAGCATTTTGCTTCTATTCTGTAAAAGTGATAAGTATATAGAGGACCAAGTAAAAGATGAGAGCCAAGCCCAGTTCCTGGCAAACAGGAGAAAATAAACTTTAGCTGAATGACTTGGATTAGCATTTATTGAGTGTCTATTATGTGACAAGCAGTACCAGACACTTCACATCATTATCACATCTAATCCCCCAGTCTTTTTTAACATGGATGTTACTATTCCCATTTTTCCAATGAGGAAGCAAGGCTTCAGCAAAATCCATATACTTTCCTGTAGCTTGGCTGCACTGCTAACATTTGAATCCAGGTTCATTCAGCTATAAATCCCAGCTTTTTCTATCACAATGATACCTAAAAATATGGATCACCGAAAACCATCCATGAACTATGTGACATGAGTTTGAACAAATCCCAGCAACTTCAGTTCAACAGTAATGAATAATACAATGATTTACACTTCAGCAGTTTCTTTAAAATGAAGTAATTTCTAGTGAAATATCCATGTTTTTACCACATTAAAGTTAGCATCAATATCATTTTAAGAAACCTTGAACAATCAGAAACTGAGAGTCTGAAGGATCTTCAGACTATGTAGCCTAATCTAGTTGGAAATGTACACCTGTTGCCCTCATCAGGATGTGGAACATCTTCAACACATCAAGTTCAGAATTCTTTTGCTGAAAGAAGAGAAACCGTGGGAAGATTGATTTGCCAGGGAATCAACAGAAAGTGAGGAAGACAAGTTGAGAAATTTAGAAGTAAATTCAAGTACTTACTTTCCATTTCTGGCCCTAATGACCACTAAAATAAATACTCATCTGGTCCTGGGCTAGAGGAAATAAACGTTGCTTTAAACCATGAAATTTTTAATGATATTGGAGGCCTTTCCTTGAGAATGAGGATGAAGAAGGAGGAGGAGGAGAGGGAGGAGTGGGAGAAGGAGGGAGAAGAGAAGGTAAGAAAGAGGAGGAAGAGGGTGTGGGAGGAGGAGGAGGAAGGGGTAAGGAAGCAGAGGAGGAGGAGCAGGAAGAGGAGAAGAAAAAGAAATAACACAAGGTAAAACCCCTTGAAGCCAATAGGGTGGGCAATGTTCACAGATTTGTATGTATTCAGGTTGGAAATCAGGCATCTGGAAGCACACAAAGCATGATTTAGTTAGCTTATTCACTGCTGTGACTAAAAGATCTGACAAGAACAATTTTAGGGGAGGAAAAGTTTATTTGAGGGCTCATAGTTTCAGAGGTCTCAGTCCATTGACAGTTGGCTCCATTCCTCGGGGCTCAAAGTGAAGCAGAACATCGCTGGAAAAGTATGGCAGAGGGATGCAGTTCACATGATGATCAGAAACAGAGAACCTCCACTCACCAGTACAAAATATATACCCCGAAGGCACGCCCCTAGGGATCCAGCTCCTCCAGCCTCACCCTACCTGCTTTCAGTTACCACTCAGTTAATCCTGTCAGATTAATTCACTGATTAGGTTAAGGCTCTCATAACCCAATCATTTCTTGCATTGTCTCACACATGAGCTTTTGGGGGACCCACACATCCAAACCATAACAAGGCATATTTAGATCAAATTGAATGTAGGGGAGGTGCGGACTGAGGTAGGCTGAATAATGGCCTCTCAAGTACATCCAGGGCCTCATGCCCAGAACCTGTGAGCAGCAAAAGGACTTTGCACATGTGATTAAGTTAAGGATCCTGACATGGTGAGATCAACCTGGCTTCCAGGTGGGTCCAATATAAACACAACAGTCCTTACCATACAAACACTGGAGGAGTCAGAATCAGGAAAAGGCTCTGTACTGACAAAAGCAGAGACTGTGGTGATGCTAACTGAAGGCAGAGAAAGGGGGATCACAAAGAAAGCAAGGAAGCAGATCCCCTGCTCCATGCCTCCTGAAGGAACCAGCCCTGCCCACACCTTGGGTTTGGCCCAGTGGAACTACTTCTGGAGTTCTAACCTCCAGAATGTCAAGAGAGTCAACTGGTGTTGTTTTAAGCCACCAAGTGTGTGTTAATAGTTATAGCAATAAAAATGTAATACAGTGACACTAGCCAGAACTAGAGTAGCGGTCTGAGCACTTTTTGTTCAGAATAATCCTATAAAGACAAAAATGAGCTTTAAAAGGCAACTTGTAGCTGCTGGATTCATATTATGAGTAAGTAGCAGAGTAGCAGACATCTCTTTCCTGACACTGCAGAGTAACATGTTTGGCTCTAGGCTATCTATGGCCTATCTGTCCACTTGTGCAGACAGTAGGGCTGGCCTTTAACCTGACCTTTCCTCTGACTTCCAGACTCACATTTCTGATTGTCATCCCCCCAGATGTTTTACCACAACACAGGGTTAACAAACCAAATCTAATCTCATCATCTTCCTAGGAAGTTCACAGTCCGTGTCCTGTCATTATTTATGATCATATAGAATGTGTCCCCTAGTCCTCATTATTTCCCTTTCGATTGATAGCATACCATCACCCAAATCCAAAACATTCTGTCCCCTTTGGCAACTCCTTCTGGGCTCATCTCTAATTTAATAAACTACCAAGCACTCTTCCCAACTTTCTATTCCCATTGCTTTGCTTGGTTTAAGGCCTCAGCAATCTACTACAAAGATGGCGGCCTCCTGATGATTTTAGACTCCAGTCTCCAATGTGTGACTTCATATTTCCAGGTAAATACCCCTGAGGGAATATTCCTAATCATGTCATTCCACTGCTTTCCTTTGTTCACCTTTCACAGGAGAAATTCTTCCAATTCTCCCTCTTCCTCCCATTTTGTTTGCCCTCCTCCCTCATTCTCCTGTTCTTCATGCTACTTTATAAGCTGGGATACTTACTGTTCTTCCAACAAAGGTTGTTTCTCTACTTCTGTGTCCTTATTCCAGAAAGGAAAATATCCTTTTCAGGAGTCCTATCCCTGCAAGCTGAAATTTTGCTCATGTAAATTAGGTTAGAGGGCATGGAGGTTTAAAATATGCCCACATATTTTTCATATTTTTCTACAGAAAGGATAAAT
The DNA here is from genome assembly GCA_004024805.1 of Geosciurus inauris. Taxonomy (NCBI): domain Eukaryota; kingdom Metazoa; phylum Chordata; class Mammalia; order Rodentia; family Sciuridae; genus Geosciurus; species Geosciurus inauris. Next base: position 215,192 of record PVHX01000729.1, read on the forward strand.
CGATTTTTCTTATGTTTCTACAGAAAAGGAAATAGATTTTTCTTCCTGTTGAGTGCAGGTCAGATTAAGATTTGTTCCTAATGAATAGAATATGGTGGACATGACATTGTGTAAATAAATCATAAAAGCATAGTGGCTTCCCTCCCTCCCTTTCTCTCTCTCCCTTTCTCTCTCTCTCTCTCTCTCTGTCTCTCCTCTCCTCCCCCCCTCTCTCTTGTTCACTCTCCCTGTCTCTGTCTCTCTCTTTCATTGCTTGCTCTGGGGAACTACATGACATGTCAGATGAACATTCCATGAACAATTCTTTGCAATTTTATTTATTTATTTATTTATTTATTTATTTATTTATTTATTTATGCAATACTGAGGATTAAGTCCTTGGTTGCTATATCACTGAACTACATCCACAGCCCTTTTTAATTTTTGAGACAGGGTCTTGCTGAGTTGCCCAGGCTAGTCTCAAATTTGCAATCATCCTGCCTCAGCCTCCCAAGTCACTGGGATTATAAGCATGTGCCACCACAACTGGCTTCTATGAAGCAACTCTAAGGTGAGGGCCATGTGGCAAGGAACTGAGGCTTCCTGCTACGTGGAGTTAGCCATCCTACAAATGGATTTTCCAGTCCAACAAGCCCTCAGATGACAGAAACCCCAGCTGACACCTTGATGTCAATTTATGAGAAACCCTGAACCAGAAGGATCTAGCTAAGCATCTTGAAGTCATAACCTGCAGAAACTATGAAATAATGAGTATCTGAAGTCTAAAAGCACTAAGTTTTAGGATAATTTGTTATATAATAATGGGTAATACAATAATATATCATTTCTCTTTTAAAATTCAGCAAGAATTTCTTGAATGTATTTGATGTGTTGGATTTGGACCTGCGGCCTGGGGATACAGGAGTGAACTTATGAATGTGTTGTCTGCTGTTATGCTAATTAAATTATGGCAGGGAAAACACATATTAAACAAGTAATTACTCACACAATTATCTAATTATAATTGTGATAAGGTCCATAGAGTAGGAGACAATTGGGCTATGATATCATTAACTAATCTGCTCTAACAGACTTCTAAGGAATTAGGAGTTCCCATGTGACAGTACTTTGGAAAGGTTTTGGGCAGCAGTAGAGTCCAGTGGTCAGGAAGGATAGTCCTACATCCAAGTAGTTGGGTTTGCACAGTCTCTAGCTCTTAGCAATTGCATGAATGTAGGCAAATTTCTTACCTCCCTAGCCCTCAATCTCCTCATTTGACAGTGGCCCCAACATAGGTTTTGTGTGGATTAATGAGCTAAAGCATGTGAAGTGCCTAGAACAATGTCCGGCACATGGCATCTACTCAATGGAAATTAACTACTATGTTTGGAATTTCTCTGACTGGTACAATTTTTTATTCTAAATCAATATAGTCAACCCACCACTTGTTAGAAGTCCAAACTCTACTAAGGAGAATTATGCATCCGGTTTTATTATTAACCCAAAGTTGTAAGCAGCCACCTTCTAAGGATTTAAATTTAAGGTGGCACACTTAGGACTGAGAGGTTTAGAGTAGTAGAAACAGCTGAGCAGGTAGGAGCTGCCCACAGAAGTTCTGTATCACACAGGATCAGGAGCAAACCTATACAAACATCAGTTCTTTGCCTTATGCAATTTGTACAGTTTTTAGTCTTATACAACTTAAACTTATATAGCAGAATCCTTCTACATAGTTCCAACTAAAGGCTTTATTCTGTCGTTATTGCGTTTTTCTTTAAATGCTTAAAAAATACTTGTCATGTGGTGAAATGTAATAGGGCACAGAAGGAAAAGAATTCAGTTGCAAACACTTCAGCCATACAAATGAATGAAGATGTATTTTTAAAGGATTTATCCAGGCAAGATTAAACCTCAGAATAGCCTAGACATGTGGAATGAGTCAGCAGCATGCAAATAACATCATGATAAACTGTGTATCTCCTAATACACACAACCAAAGTGCCTGTCAAACATCCTGAACTGATATGCATGCCACCACAAAATTAAAACACACACACACACACACACACACACACATATATATGGTGAATGTGGAAAAAAATCACTCAAGCATGTCCTGTTATCATGCACACCAAGTGTGATTTTAGTTGAACTTAATCCTCCTTTTCCAGGTGTCTCCCTATCCTTCAACCATGCTATCCTGCAATTTGAACAAGGCTTTGTCAGAAAGACACCAAAAATAATTGTAATAATAATAAAACTCAGTGACCAGCCTGTGCTGCTAATTTGCTGATTTTTTTCCCTACTCACATTGTTGCCAGTTTCTCTTTTAACTACTTCCTTCAATGCCCAACAGATCTTGTGTTAACAGCAAATCCTGCCTTGTATGTGACTCCAAATAATTGTTCTTGATGGGATAGGGAAACACCATTATTTTTCTCATAACTGGCACTATTGTAGCATATACAATAAACTTTTCCAGGCATTTCTATCACTACAGAGAATTGATAATAATGATGTCAAGAGTATTACATGCACCAAAGTACTGACTAAAATTAACCAAAAATTCTGGAAAATGAATATATTTTGTTAGCTCACTCACCTGAGGAGAACTGAAATTCTCTTTAAGAGATTTGAGATTTCCTTTGAGCAGCTCTACAAATGTGAGGTGGAACAAATGGTTGTCTGGAGTCATTCTTTCCAAATTGCTTGGGCCATTCTGCATAACTTGATGTGCATGTCCATGCTTCTCTCTCAGAAGCAGTGAGAGTAATTCCCAAATATGGAGTTGTATCAAGTAATCCCAGTAAAGTGCACAGAAAATATTGGGGTCATGAATTTATATATGGAAAACTTTCACATTCTCTAAGCAAATCGCAGCACTGAGTGTGGATTTTTAAAATATATGGCCATATGGAGCTTGGTAGCGTGGTTAAAGGTATACTGCACATAGGCAAGATGTTGATTTGTTTCTTTTCACGAAATTTGTATTTGTTGAGACTTTCCTTCCCCCAAGAAAAAGATATTCTAGTGAGCCTAAATAAGAATGAAGTATTTATTTTAAGGACAGAGAGTTGACTTGAACCTTAGGACAAGATGCAGCCAGTTCTTGAAAGAACTAGACCCAGAAAGCTAGGTAGCATTCTCCTGGTCCTTGGTATTCTTCTTTACCTTGGCTGTGACAGGCCTCTCAATAGTACGGGTGAATCTAATACACAGTTTTCCCAGCTTCACTGCACCCCCATCAGTACATCAGTCCAAGCAGCAGCCACCAGTGCCTCCTGCTCTGAAGTCTAAACCAGCCTGACAGGTCCCTTTGAGTGCAGGGAGGGCTGAGCGGGTCTCTCTCCTTAGGGGTCTGAGTTTCAGTCCTTCTCCAAGCTTCCAAGATTTAATAACTCCAAGCTCATCCCCTTGTTCCTTCAGCCCTAATGATGAGAATCACTTTTAAGTTTTCTGGTTTTATCCTTTTGGTCACAGACTTGACAAGTTTATGCCTAGTTAATGATTCTTTTCATTTAATTATTTCTTGTTCAAATAACTGATGGGTCTTCTGTTTCATTGGGACCCTGAGCGATAGAGCTGCTACTGATTTACATGATGTCTGCAGCCCTGCTAGCTTTAAATTTGTCTAACACATAAATGCACTTTTCTCAATCATAAGTATTACACAGAGTAATAAGAGTAGGTGAGCATTAATGCAAATGTCTGTACACTAAGTACATGATAAGAGGTATATTCTGATTATCTCATTTAGTCCTCACAATAATCCTCTGAGGCATGTGATGTGGTTATCCTAGTTTTACAGAGGATGGAACATGTTCAGGAAATTGCAAAGCCTATGCAAGGCAGAAGGCTAGCAAGTGAGGGAACCCAGTATTCAAGTCTGGTTCCTGGTTCTTCATTTTTTTCCTTTCAATCAGCTACCATAGTACTCAAGTAGGGTGTAGTAGTCATTCAATTTCACAGCAGTTCTGCTTAGACTATAAGAGCAGAGACCAGGTTTTATCTAGCTTTAAATGTCAAATGTAGTCACTATTATAGGAGAGCCACAGTAAATGTTCCTTGAGTTGAAGTTTGAATCTTGAAGAAATTGATTCAGAGGATTTGAAAAGACAGGATGACTCATGAAGAGAAGTTAAGCCCTAGAGCTATTTGGGGCAGCCAATTGAAATGCCTTTCAAAGCAGACACAGGACTTGGCATCTAAACAATATGATTGTGTGCCCAGGAAAGGAGAATCGGTGCAATCTATCTGTATGCAGAAACCAAGTTAGTCCTCAGAAACTGGTGTCAACCTTGTAAGGACAGACTTAAATCCAGAGAGAAAAATCACTCTGCTGTGACCACAATTTACAAGAGACCTCTAGTTTGAACCAAAAGCTGGAACTAGTGTTAAAAATTTAGCACACATCCAAATATAATTCTCATCCTAAAATGTCCTCATACTTTAAAACAGTAGTTTTTCTGCTTTTATATGACCATACAAGGATCCCCTTGCACTGCTTTTATGGGGAAATATATCCAAATTTCTGGAAAGTTATAGCAGACAGTTACGGAAAATGTGGTGGCACTGGTAGGACCCTTCCACTGAGGGACTACCAGAGGATTCACTCACTTTTGAGGCAGTGTTTCCTCTTGCAAGTAGCATAACAGTCTTCCTACACATTAGATGAATTTACTATTGCAACACTGATATGTAATACAGTTGACAGTTTAAATACTAAATGCAAAACACCAGAGTGACCTAGAGAATCAATTCGTCCTGCTTTTCAGTGAAAATTTCCTGTGATTTCAGATGCACCAAAATATTTACTGACAATAAGAAAGAAAAACAATTACTTTGAAAACAGCGAAACCTTTTATATTGAAGTGTTTGGGAAATTATTTTATGTTTTCTTTCCTACTGTACCCATTTGTTTGGTATTACTAAATACTCAGGCACCCAGCTGCTCACATATTTTTTGCAGCTGTTTGCTAAGAGGCCCTGAAATGTTTCAAAGTTCAAGTTGGTGTCAAGCTGTTGGATAGAAGTTTTTAAAGACAACTTCTAGGCACAGAAGTCTGGATTTTTTTTTGTTTGTTTTTGGGTGGTGATATTTCTATGCAAGAATTTCACTTTTTGTTTTGTTTTGCCTCTCAAGTAGATAATTTTATATTGTTCATTAAACTATGAATCTCTAAGAGTTGAATGATCACCAAAAAAAGAATTCTTCATTTGCATTACAATGAAAACTTTTCCTTATGGAAATATGTAATTCCATAAACTTATGAATATTTAGTCTGTAGTAAAATATCCAAACCTTGTCTAAACCCAAGCAAACTAAAATCTTAACTAATCTTTCTCAACCATCTACACCTTAGTTTCACCAAGGACATACAACATGAAATAATAAAACAAATTACAGAGTTCATGGTTGCCCCTCCAAATATCAGGTAGTAAACTAATAGTCTTCAATCAAAGATTGAAAATCCGTGAATAAGAATGTATAAGCATCTGAGATCCAATCAACTGGCAAAATGGACTTTATCCTACACAGTACTTCTTTAATGTAAATAACAAAAAGAAATGAGAATTTAGTTAAATATTATGGTAGGAAAATCTCAAATACTTTAGCTCATATTTAGCGCTTATTTCTATTAAAACACTCCTTCGAGTTTCAGTTGTTTCCAAACAACATCTGTGATCCATATTCCTAAATTCCACAGAAACATAAAATCCACACATTATTTGGTTTCACAACTGAATATTTTGATATTTAGCTTTATTAAAATAATGAGCCCAGTTATTAAAGTCATCTTAAACAGTTTTCCCAGAAAAAGGAATGCATGGTGTCAGCCAGCCCTTCCTTCCCTCTCCTGCCAACCATCTTGAACACTAGCTCACTGTGCATTCCCACAGGTCCTTCCTGATGGCAGCCCCAAGTTGCCTGCAAACTTCCTACCTTAGAGGAACTATCAAGTATCCTCGCTGATTAAAAGAAAAAAATATTTTTAAGCAATTATTTGTCATTCTTAATCAATTTAATAAGAAATCTATGAAACTGCTGAAGGCAGGTAAAAGAGTTTCTTTTTCCCTTCTGCTCTTATTATAGCACCAAACAATAAAAAGGATATTTAAGATATCAAAAGTTAGACTCCCCAAATCATTTGAGTTATTTAAATAGCCTGTCTTTAAAGTGTAATAAAGTCCATGAGAATATTGCATGTTCGTATGTGCATTTACCAAGTGAAGAATACTGAGAGTAACAAGGGCTATAAGAAATGATCCTCGGTAACCTTCTAACTCTAAAGTTATCCAATATTGTGCCATTGCTAACCAGAACCAACTTGTTCTGAAACTGTCAACTAGAAACATGTTCATTAGATAAGCAAATTATTTCCCAATAAATTGCTAGCTTCCTAAACCACTTGTTATGAAAAAAAAATCCCAAATTGCCAGTTTCATAATTTGATGATCATTGAGTTTCCATTTCACAAAGGGTCCACCCGGCTTTCCATGAGGTCAAATTGCCACACAGACGAACCTCTCCCATGCTCTAGCCCCTCAATTCACCACACACATCCCTCCTCTCTGGGGACTGGCCTTTAGATGAGGCTGTAAAGACAACTTTTAACCTGATGCTGCTGAAATAAGCGATGTTGGGTTTGGTTCTCATCCATGGCTGGTTTAAAACATAACTAACAAAGAACAATCTATAAGGAGAGGAAATTTGCAATCATATTTTTAAAAAATCCTTCTGCTTACACCTGGCTCTCTGAATGGAGAGCGCGTACCTCACAGGTGGGATGCATGTTCTTTGTCTTCAAGTTTTATGCTCATAGCAGCCCACCTGAAAGCTTCACATGTACCTAAAAATGAAAGAAGGAAAAAAACGTAACATTGACTGGGATGCACTACAAGTCAAGTTCTAGGGATGCTTTCTCACAGGGTGTCAGGGAATAAACTTTCCAACAACCCTTTGAGAGTCGGAATTATTACAACATCTTCCTTTCATGAATAAGAAAACGGAGACTCAGAGAAACTCAATGCCTCCTTGCTGTTGATTTTAAGTCAATAGCCTCCATCTGAGTCCAGAGAAAACTGGATCTGTTTAAATAAAACTGAGTTTTAGTCCTGGGCCAGTGATCAGCTGGGGAAATAGAAAATAATAACCAAATGGGTGAGCAGTGGGCATTTATAGTTTCTAGCACAGCCTGTAATTAAGAATTAGTTGAGTTTGTGGATATGGCCACAGACAATCATTTTTTAAAAAATTTTTGTAGCTGTGGATGGACAGCATGCCTTTATTTTATTTGTTTCATTTTTATGTGGTGCTAAGGATCAAACCCAGTGCCTCACACATTAGGCAACTGCCCTGCTACTGAGCCACAGCCCCAGCCCCAGACTATCATTTTTAATCCTGTGCCTAACCAATGGTCATTATAAGCCAACTATAGCCAACTTTTAGGTAAGTGCTTTCTTATCAATTAGGAATGTTTACAAGTAGAATAATAGTATGTTTAGCAATTGCTGAACTCCCATAAGCCAGGTTACCTAAGTGCTACATGTGCATTGTTTTGCTTAATTCTCATGGTAGCTATTGTTATTTCCCTAGTTTTACAGATAAAGAAATTGCAGTGTAGAGGTTAGGTTACTTTTTCTAGAATGAAGAATTTACCGAGAAGGAAGAGGTAAAATGTAAAAACCAGAGGCAGAACAGCCACACAGGAGATGAAAGTAAATCCTGGAACATGGAGATTGCTCGTGCTGAAGCATTCCAACCCTTTCCCAGTTCCCAGGGCTGTCTCAGTACATCCCTGGGATGAGCCCCAGGTGTTGGTTTGTGAGCTCATTCCCAGGCCTTCCCTCCAGCTGCTCCCTGTTGTACTTCCCTTGGGCATGCTGCCTTGAGTCTTCCTCTTTGAAGCAGTTCTCTTTCCATGGAGCAACATTCAGGGTAGCAGAAGCTATAGGACCCTGGAGGCATCACCAAATCAGCACCACATTCCCTTTCGCCCCCTCTGCTCCCAAGCCCTGCACTGGGCTACCTTCGGACATGGAGGAAACAACCTCCTGAGGACTCAGACCCACTCCACAAAGACTGTTAGTGGAAACAGCTCCAAATTTCCTTCCCTTCACCATTAGCTCTAAAGGTACTTGCCTATAAAACTTCCAATCTCTCATGAAATAGATGTCTATGGGCACATAATTTGAGACACTGAGATTCTGAGATTTCCTGATTCACCATCAATGAAGGTCACATTTACTTGCAAAATGGAAGTCTGCTATCACAGTTCAGTTATTTATTGCCACATAATAATTGGCCCCAAATGTATTAAGTTAAAATGACCTTATCATCACTCATGATTCTATGGGTCAACTAGGGTTTGGCTGTATGGTTTTGCTGCTATTCTTGCTTCAGTTCTCTCCTGCATCTGTGATCAGATGGGAGCTCAGCAGGCACATCATTCAGAATAGGTGCACTTACCCCTTTCCACCTTCCCTTCTCCCTTCATGACAACTTTCTACACATCCCCTGGTTCTCTGCAGAAGCCTCATTCCTGCTAGACAACATCCCTGAGTCTCAGACTGGGTCTCTTCCCTTATACCTTAACTTTATTTTACAGTCCTCACCACACTTAAACTGTCTTAAATTATCCCAACAATAACAGATCACTCCATTCCAAATTGTTGGCTGTCCATTTCACCCATAGATTATAAACTTCATGAGGGCAGGGCCATCTCCATTTTATTCATCCCTGTATCTTCTATGTTATACAGTTCCCTGCTCACAATGTGTCCAATGACTATTTCAATGAATGAACAAAAACACCTAGAAGCCATATTTTCCTGAAATTGTCACTCCTCCTGAATCCCAAACATATTGTTTTTTCCATTCATACTAAATGAAAGAGAAGGATGAAATACTACCTGAATTATCCCAACAATAACAGACCACTCCATTCCCAAATTATTTACACATTCCAAGTGAAATTGATTTATGAACATGACAAGAATATTTGGAAAATTTCAATTAATGCTTTGTTCATTTAATTTCATATCTAAATAGGAAAACTAAAATTCTTATACTTGATAAAGTTGGTATTTTAAAAACCCAATATCCTCCCCACAATAGCAGATAGAGTTTGGGGAGCAATAAGAACTGTGGTCCAAGCTGAGTAAAATGTTTCTCAATTCTTAAAAAAAGTTTCCTAACTTGTTGACTTTTGCAGTTTTTGGCTTTGCCTCCAGAAATACACAGGAACTGTTTAATTTGATGTCATTGAGACAAATGCCAAAATATGCCTTAGAAGAATCAGCTGATAGAAAAGCTTGACTTGTGAAATAATTTTGCTTTGATGATCTCAACCAAGCTATTGATTTTTTGTCAAGGATTTTATTCTGAAAAACCATAATATAAAAGATAAAGTCAAGCGGAGCAATAGTCACTTAACCACATTTGAACCCAAGTTTGTCAAGTTTCTGTTGCTGGAGACATTAAGCTAAGCAGATACCATCCTGAATCTCTGTTTATATTGTTACAGTCTTGTTTCTAGTCCTTATTGCCTCTTTTTAAACTGTGGTTATTACTGGAACATTCATGCTGACTTATTCATTCCAATCAGAATCTTCTTTAAACTCGGCCTGAGAAACCTAGTTACTAATGCAACTACAGTGAACCACAAGCCCAACTTCCATCAAATTTCTGCTTATCAATTTCTAATGTGTGACATTCAGAGTTGAGAACTGGAGATACATAGATAAAGGCCTAGGAGTCTCTTTGTATCTGATTCAGAGAGTTGCCTTTACTCACCTACACCTACAGGTGTTTTAATTTCACTGTCTTTGCTATTATCTTCTCTTTATTGTCTTTTCTTCCCTTCTTTGCATTTCTTTTCCCTGTCTCTTCAGTATGGCTGCAATCTTTTCCTTTATCCTTTGAGACAGGGTAGTTTGGGAGTTTGTGCAATATTTTTCTATTTCCACTTTGAATGTATATATTAGAAGCAACATCAAGTATATTATTTTATATTTGATTCATACTCATAGGAATCTATAGAATTGTCTGTTTGGGGTTCCCTGAAGTTCCAGCAGCTAAAATAGCATCAGATGCATTATATTAGTTTATAGTCATTCAATACATATTATTGCATGAAGAAATAAGTAATTTACCTGTGAAGGTTGAAATGTGAAAGCTGTGTTCTTCAATGACTCGGCAAATGTGTCGCCAAACAATTTCACTCTCATGGAAAATGAGTGAACACATTCCATCGTTAAACATTGTCATTTATTAACTGAACAGATTGATCTTACAGGTTCTATCAGCCAAATTAAACACTCCGTGTTAAACATTCAGCACCTAGATGAAGGAAATAGAAAAAGAGTGGATTTTAGTTTAGGATTCATTTGGAAGGATTTATAAAGCCCAAGGGTTTTATAACCAATGGGTACCCAAGGGTCCTTGAGTACCCATTTCAATTTTCTTCAGTTCAGCCTAATTTCCATTGAGATTAGCCAAAAGCATTAACAAGAGCAGAAAGAGATTTCTGGTTTCCAGAAATGAACCCTTGGGCCACAGTCAAAGCTATCACTTCAGATGAAAATAATATGATTTACCACACCAGAAAGGTAGGCGTTCCTGGCTCCTTCCACTCTCCAGTGTTGGGAATGGGGAGTCAGTGTGACAAATTTACCCAGGCTGCTAGTGACCGTCCTCCAGATGTTAAGACATAGGAGACAAACTATGGTCTATACATGAAATGTGGCCCACCGATGTATTTCATTTGACCCACTCTCCTTTTTATAATTGAAATCATTGCTAATAATGTCAGGAGAATTCAAGTAAAATCTGTTTTCTATATTTAAAGGAAAACAAAAAAAGATCTAGCAACCGTGGACTTAAAATCCCAAATTGTAGCGATCATCAGCTGGTGTCGAAGTCCAAGTCACCACACAGCAGTTTGTCCTTATCAGCTACTTCAGTTGCCCATGGTCAGCCATCACCATCATGCCTCGGTGACATTTCAGGGACCTTGTCATTCACCTCATTTCATCTCACCACATAGGAATTGTAACATCTCACATAATCACAAGAAGAAGGGTGCTTATAATACAATAAGATATTTTGAAGGAGAGACTATATTCACAGAACTCTTATTACAGTATAACCATTTCATTAGTAGTTACTGTTGTTAATTTCTAACTCTGCCTAGTTTATAAATTAAACTTTATCCTAGGTGAGTAGGTAGAGAGAAAACGTAGTACATACAGGGTTTGGCATTTCATCATCCCCTGTGTGTCCTGTAGTCCTGTAGTCCTGCCACTGCCTGTTTTCACTCTGGTATAGGAAATGGTTTCAATCTCCATCCCTCATCAACCCACATTTCTTTCTTACAGCCTGTTCATCTCACACATTTACTTGATTTGTCTGGCCCTTGCATGCAACTATCCCACAAATGTTATTAAACGTAAACCCTTCTTGCTAAGGTTTACCCCAAGTTTCTCTATAAACACACAGTGTTCTGACCAAGGATCTATCTCTCATTCTGCATCAACTGGTTAATTTCAGTAAGAGGACTCAATTCCTCCCAAACCTCAGTATACATGTGATCACTGAAGGGGTGGGGTGGGTCAGCAAAAACACTGGGAATCTATCACTTCTATGACCCTGGGTACAGACAAAGCTTCCTAATAAACATAACTGAGTACACTTAACATGGATGGACTCAATAATCACCTGGCAGAATACAAAAACAAGCAGTGTCAAGAGAAAGATCAAGCTTCTGAATGTACCCAGTGCCAACCTTCATCAAAGTACACATTGTACACTTATACATACATTTTGAGCTGTACACATGTATGCAATCATACACAAAACTACACTGTCTCCTTTGAAATTTCTAAGATATTAAAAACTCAAATACATTTCCAATGAAATACAAGCTAAAAAAAGCATTACAAACACCAATTACTAATTAGTAATTAATAATACCAATTTACCAATTTCTCATGATCATGGACATTGTTTTATTGAACTATGCATTATCAACAGACACCTACTCCATGCTATAGGGCAGGGACCTCATTCTCTCTGGTCCTTTACTGGACTTCATGGGAGGGAAACGCTCAGCATTGCCTTCTCCTACAATTTTTTTTTATGTTGAATGCTTCTCCCCTGTATATATATCCAGCTATTTGTTTATAGGGCTAGAGGTGGGTGTTGGGTATTGAGTGGACAACCAGATGCTCAGTTTTCAGCCAGATCATTAGGATGTTCTAGCCTCTTCTTGGAATGTATGTGCTTTTATCTTCCATCGTCCTGAGATTCAGAGTCTCAGGAGAAACTCTGGAACAACTTGAAGGACCCCCTTTAATATCAGGTTACATGTGTAAAATTATATGCATGTGCATGTGGACATATACACACACATATCAGAAGGGATATTTGCCAAAATGTTGACTCTGGCTATCTCTAGGTAAATGAGTTTTGAAGGATGTTTACTTGTTTTATAACCTTCATTCTGAACATGTACTATTTTTTGGAACCCAGAAATTTTAAAAAGGGAAAGAGAGCACCAGACTTGGAGTCCGATGTCTTTGGATTTTTACGTCCTAATCCTAGCTGAATCATTTAACAAGTTCTACAGCCTTGGGATAATTATTTAAATTCATTCATGAAATAATTTAATTAGATTAGAATAACCCATGGCCTCCAGCCAGAAAAACAAAACAAAACAGAAAAAAAAACAACAACAACAAAAACAGGACATTTATTCATGGTTACCAAAAACTGCAGAATAAATACCATACTTATGATAAGTGTGTTTCCTTATTAAGCACATACATCACAAATAGTTGCAGAGTGCCAAATTCTAGGTTAAAAAAAGGAGCCAGAGATAATTGAAACCAATACCTAATCTCAAGGACCTCAGTGATAAAGGAAGAACTGCAAAGGTATGGTAGGGTAAAGCGACAATCGTTGCATATGGGAAGTTCAAACTCATTCTAGGGGAGGAGATCAGGACTGCTTTCTAGGCCAGTGACACTGGGACCTAAGAGGGCTTTGAAGGATGGGTAGGGATTCACAAGACAGATTGAGATTCTACTAAAATTGCTCTAGCATTCTGGAGACAAACTAAATATTGTAGAGAGAACTTGAAGAGATGGATTCTCCTTTGATGTTTTCCAGCTTCATCACTGACAGTCTCTTCTGACACTCCGCCTAACCCAGCCCCACTGTTCTCCGGCACCAGTTAGGAAGGCCGAACACAAATCGGTTTGTGGAATCTCTTTACTCTGTAGGGGAGAACATGCAGTTCTCAAGACTCACTTGGGTCTGAGTTGCTTTCTAATACTGAAAGTGCAAAGTGAACAAGATTCTTATCTATTTATTAAGACATTCACAGAGTTATCTAAGACACATGGTGCCCATCCTCCCTCTCCAACCCCTCAACAAGTTCCTGTTGCTGGAAACTTGAAAAATAATTAAACCTAATTATTCAAGTTTCTTCTAACTCTTGAAGTTTTCACTGATCTATTTCCCTCCAGTGTGATAAACTAATGAGAGTAATTCCCTCAATGCATGTGGAACCACTGCACATAATCAGCACACTGAGAGGGCTGCATACCACAGCCCAGCTCATGAGGGGATTGCAACACATATGGGCTCTACAGAAGGTTTGATAATTAGTACTCATATAAATAAAGATACTCTAAATATTTGCTCACCATTTATTCAGCAGATAGGCAGAAAACTGCATAAAGACTGAGAATGGAGGTCTTAGGGCAGCCTCTACCTCTCCATTAACATTCCAAGTGATTTAATTCTGCCCTTTATTTAACTTGCCCTGACCCTACTACAGAGGTGAAGCCATGAGAAGGAATGGGACCATGCTTTGTAGAAGGCCATTTGATTATCTAATGTGCCTGTACATGCCTCTTGCATGCCCTCCCCTCTTTACCCCCAAGTGTCTCATTAGAATATCTACTCACCTACACAGAGTGGATTTGTGACTCCCTGAGAAGAGTCCAGGAAAGCATAACTGTTTTCATCTTGTTACATGTGTAGTGCCATTTGTGTGGTCCTTTTAGTTGGCACCACCCAATCATCCAGTTTGTAAGTATCAACGCTGGAATCTCATGGAATCCCATGAGGAGATCTTCCAAATCCTAGTAAATTGTTTTTCTGAAAAGGAAATTCTGTAGCAGATCTATTGATCAATTAATCTCTTTCTGGTTGGACATTTTGTTTAGTGCTAGTGACACAGAGCTGAGTATGTCAAGGTCCCAGACATACATCCTAAATTTATCTCTGATCATTGAAGTTTGACCAAATTCCCAATGTTCAAATGACAGTGTCATTATAATCCATTTCCATGTTCACTTTAAGAAGTTCAGTGCCCAGAGTGTCATGTCACATGTCACTCTTTCTCAAACAGCACAGCTTAAAGGGCCCAGGTGATTCTGCAAAGTAAGGAAAAGGTTTTCCTAAGTGATACATTCATTTTATAGCTAACAGCGGGTCTAATCTTATGCAGAATCTGAAATTTAAAGTAAGTCTGAATTTTAGCATCTTACTTAGTGATCATCTTTCTGCTCTCTTTACAGTTTGTGGTATGGTTCCCCTCACCACATTTACACCTGTCTGTGGAAAAGGTACGCACAGGGCAGAGTGTGGTTTAAAATACATGCAAGCTTCATCCAAATTCTCAGAGCCTGTCCATTTGCCTTTGTTCTCAAAGTCAGCCAAGTTGAAAACTCATTTCTATTTCTAATTCTAGCAGGAGGTAAGCTGTAGAGAGAGACATCATTACCAAACAATGCTCACAATAAAAAAGAGAACAGAACTTGCTTTCAAGTTCCTAGCCTCAATTTTTGATCCAATTTTGGGATGCTGGAAATCCAGAATGGTGAAAATAAAGGCAGTTGGGGCTGTGTTGAGTTATGAAAAGGCTTGAATACCTTATTATTTATATGATGAGGGGAAATGCAACTATAATTGGACTCCCCTGTCCCACATTGTTTCACACTTACACTATTGTTTGGAAATAGTGTTAACAGGGAAGCAAAACTATTTCTCAGGGCTCTGGAGAAGTTGGGCTGTGTGTGATGGGATGGGTAGAGGAGGACATATGGGAAGAGATGCTTTTGGAGATGTAAGCAAGGCCAGGTAACAGGGAGGCTCTATGCTTCCACCTGAAAGAACTCAGTCTTATTCTGAGGTAGTGAAAAAATACTGGAGGATTTTAATTAGAAGAGAGTCACTGTTCTTTTCTTAAAAATACAGCTGTTATCACATACTCAATTTTTTTTAATTTTTTTTTAGTTGCAGATGGACACAATGTCTTTGTTTTATTTTTTTTTTTTATGTGGTGCTGAGGATTGAACCCAGAGCCTCACACATGTGAGGCAAGCACTCTACCACTGAGCTACAATCCCAGCCCCTCATATACACAATTTTTATCCTGCCTTCCAATGTGACATTATCACTAAGCATTTTTTAAGTTAATACAAACTTAGTGTTAATGCTAGTTCCCTAAGAAAATTTACCTTAATCACTTGAGTGATGAAATTCATACTATTTTAAGTTATCCACTTACTTTTTTCTCTACTCGGCAAGACTGTTTGTGCCCTTGAGTGAAGACCAAGTCTTCATTCCACATAACCTTTATTATCTAAAGTAGAGCATGAAACAAATAGAAACTGAACCAGTTGCCTCCCCACCAACATCTTCCAAGGGCTTTTGAGGATTCTCTTCAACTAGCTATCTTGGGAGGAAGATTTTCTTCTTTATTTCTTTAAAGTAGTAGTCAGTGTGGCATTCTTGGTACTACATACATTCAAGCAACATGGTCACCAGTTCCATTTCACTCACAGAGTAGCCTTGACTTCCATGTGATATACTTCAGGCTGAACACTGAGACACAGAGATGAAAGGACCATCCCTCTGACTCATGCAGCACACAGACTCTGTGGAGATGGAAACCTCATGAATGTGATAAAATTACTGGTTTAACAGGCTGTCACTCAACTCAGAGCTACTTGTCTGGAAATATTAATTCAATTTTACAAGGTAAGAACACTTTCTTTTCTTGTGCCACCCTGAGGCTGAGGCAGAGACAGTGTCATTGTAGGAAGCTGAAGCCAAGCCTTTACTTCCTGAAAAACAGGAAGTTGCCCAGGACTGCTTCTAACTTGGTCTTTCCTTTTTCTCCATTTAATTCATCAGAGCTTCCACAATCTGGATCCCCAAGCAACATGAGAACCAACCCATGATCTTACCCAGAATCCCATGCAGAGGTCTCCTGAAGAAATGAAGAAGCTCACAATTCTATTTTTTTAAATTAGGGGCCAAAACAAGCCCATTCCCAAGTCCTGGTAAATTCTTTTGAAAAGAGAAAAGCCATACAGAAGGATTACAATTTATAGGAAATGAGGAAATGACTGTTCTAAGAAAAAACTGTCAGAGGGACAAATGATTTCCAAAAAAAGGAGGCACACAAATTAATTTCTACCCTGGCTGAGGAAAGGTGAAGTTAATGGAGGGAAGAGAATCTCAGGGAAATTAAAGCCAACATGTTTCTGGCTTATTGATGATACCCCATGAGCTAATTAATTACCTGCAAGGGGATTGTGGGGCTGTGAACTTCTCTTCATGAAAAAATTTTAAAAAAGAGGAGGAAGAACCATAGTGTGAATCTATTTTGAGGGATAGAAATTAGCTTGAGAAAAAAATAGCTGAGATACTGGAAATGCAAGAAAAAGGGCAAAAGCCTTCTCAACAGTAATGAGTAGGAGGGCAACCACTTTAAATAGCATATCTGAGCTGGCTAATGCAGTCACAATCTGGATGCAGGACAAGGTTATGGATCTGTCTCCTTCCTTCCTCCTTTCTGCTTCCCCTCTCCCTCCTTCCCCTCTGCCCTGCCTTCCTTCCTCTCTCATCCAATGAGTAACCTCCATTGTGGGAAGGGTACTTTTTCCAGGCACTAGGAAAAGAGTGGTATACAGTAGTCACAAATGACATTAACTCATAAAGAATTTTTCTACCAAATTTCTATTAGGAAAGGAGCAATAAGAACTTTTGCTTTGGAAAGACTCTTTGTGATAAATGGATAGGATAGAAAATGATGCCTAAACAGGTCTAAATACAGCTGAGGACTAGATATGAAAGAGGTATAGAGGTGAAGGGAAAGCTTCCCCTCCACTATCTGTATGGTTCAGTGAAATGAACTGACAACAGACAGATTACCAGGAGAAAAAGGTATACAAATTCATGCCTGTTCATAGAACATCACGAGAAGGTGAGTACCTAATAACTCAGTGAGATTCTAATATTTCATCTAGTCTTCTTCATAGGGAAGAGAGGAAGGTAGGCAATTTTGAGGGGTAGCAAATAATTCTTGGAGGAATCAAATGAATTCAACACAGACATAGTAGTTTTCAAATGATCCTCTTTGGAAATTGGATGGGCTTAGGAGACAAGCAATAATTTGTGACAAAGTCTACCCAGTTGCAGTGACATTTCTCAGTATTCCTCCTTGTGATATGAATTTAGTTAATGAGCATTAGGCAGAGGACTGAGGCAATCTTTCTCCTTTTAGGCAATCTTGAGTATTTACTATGTATTATTGTGCTGGTGTTTAGGCAGATATGGAAGTATCAGAGTCAATCCTCTCCAACATCTGCCCATCTCCAAAGCCTTTTAAATAACCAGCATTCAGGGCACCATGCTTCAGGGAGACATTCCTCAGACTCCGTCAAAGGCAAAGGGAAAAAGTCTTTGACATACCAGAGGGGACATGGGGAAACAGGACAGAGTGATCAAGATGGTGAAATGCTACAGTCCACAACGTGACCCTTCAAAGTCACAAAATGCTCAGTGTAGACTTGTTATGAAATCCAGTAAAGGAGCTGAGTTTTGTCTATCGGGCATCACAGAGCCCAAGAGAAACACAGTATGTAAGCTGCTAGCAGGCACCAGGAGGAACCAGCGAGGACCACCGAGAAGGATGATAGTGAGGGCACAGGGACTCAAAAGAAATGCTTTGTACATCACAGGCCAGTAATGGGGATCCAAGCTGAGTTTGACCAGATTTTCAAAGACCAGGGGGTTTCTTGGCTGCTTTAGAGTTTCATATTCAATTTGTCATAGAAAAACATTTAAAAGTCCATAAATACATTGTCCGAGGACAGAAGAAAGAAATGCACACTGCAAAGTCCAACCCAGAAAACACTTTATATCATCAATAATCAGGATTTTGGGCTCCCAAGTAGCCACCAAGAAATCTACAAACTCCCTGAAATTGTACATGAATGTTATGAAGAAAAAAAAATACATATATATTATTATAAATGGCCAATGAATATATAAACATATATATACACAAATCTGCATATTGGGAAGGAAAGTGCTAAAATCTACACATTTCATTAAATGTGTAAGAGTTGATAGTTATTAATGAAAAACACTACAATTTATTGAGCATTTACTATGTATTATTATGCTGAGAACTCAGTACACAATTATTTCATGCTCAAAACAACCCTCTTAACAGTAGTAGTAGTAGTAGTAGTAGTAGTAGTAGTAGTAATAATAATAATAATAATAATAATAATAATAATAAAGACCTTACCCTGACTATCTGGAACTTTGGGAAACCTCACCAAGGTCATACTGCAGTGAGGGGCAGAGCAAGGACATGCACTTGAAGTTACTAATCAGCCTATTCCACTGCCTTCCAGAAGTCCATACTCTGAGCTTCTCTGAATCCTGGGTCAGATTTTGTTACCATTTAAAATGTTATTTTCCTCAGAGGAACAGATTAAAGAAATGAAGTTATATGCTTATTAGGGCTCTGATTCCACTAGTACTTGTTGTGAAGGGCAGGTCTAAACATTTCAGGCACTTTCATATGTGATGCCCCATTCCATCCTTTCCTACCATTCCATCCAGGGCAGTGGCATGGCATACATATCTGACAATTGGGAACACTGACTTCAGAGTGGTCAGTGGTCACACATGCTTTGTGTAGCAGATTTTGTACCCAGGACTATGCTTCATTACCCCGTGACCCAGTCTCAAAGTTGCAATGGAAGCCTTTTCAAGAGGCCAAGGTGTGTGTTTTTTTCATGCTCCTTCGTGGTAAACTCTGAGTTGAAGGAGATTCATCCAGAGGGTTAACTGAACTGTTATTATTGCAATGCATCAAATTAAATTACAGATTGAATCCCACAGAAGAGCCTCGAAGATGTGTCTCTCTTGCTTGGGATAAAATCAATAGCATTTCTACAGTGCAGCAGGAGAGAAGTCACTGGGGACTTTTGACTCTGTGGTTGTCCACTTACCCCTAGAGAGTTGCCATCACATCCTTTAGAAACCTGCCAGGGTCGTCATGCTTGCTTGGCTCTGCTGGTGTTCTTTCGGCTAGCTATGGGGGTAGCTTAGCAGACCACAGGCACATGTCCTTAGGGAAAACAAGACTTGCAGCAGAATTATATCCTCTTTCAAAGCAAGCTATGTGTATGGCTGTGGTGGATGTGGACGCCTCCAGTGAGATTAGGTACTGAAAGTCCTACAAGGCAACCCTAGGTGGAAAACCTAAAGGGAAGAATAATCCAGACCCTGGATGGAATTCCAACTTTACACTGAGTGAGAAAGAAGGCACAGGGCTGGATTATCTCCTCAGCTGGTGGTGGTACAGAACCAGCTGGGAGGGTATTTTGCTAACCACTGCTTTGTTGGCATATCTGCACAGCACAACAATTCAGTAATTCTAAAGCACAGAAAGAAAAGATAAAACAAAGAAAGGAGTCATTCTTTCAGGTTGAGAGGGTGACATTCAACAACTTCAAACCCCACATGAGTAGCACCTGGAGATGTTCAAGAATGTACAACTGCAACTTCAGTGGCCATTTGTCATGTTCATCTTGTCTCAGCCACAGCTGAAGAAGCCTTTCCTAAGTTGTCCTGCGGGAGGCCCTAGGACTGCTGAAGACTCACAGCACCCAAGTTTCAGCCCTGGCAGCCAACTCCAGCATTGCTCAAACAGCTTCAGCCTTAGATGGCCACTTGTTGGACATGCAGATTCTCAGGGCCCACACCAGACTGAATAAGGAAGCTTGAGGATGAGCCCAGCAACCTGTCTTCAACAAGCTCTGCAGAGGATTCTGATGTATCTGACAGTTTGTGAAGCTTTTTAAAACATAATGGAAAAGTCCAGCAGCCTTGGGGCGCAGACAGAACAGATTTGGAGTCCCACTGTTAACACTAGTATAACGCTTCAAGTCAGGTACTCTCTGAGCCATGGTTCCCTTCTATGCTATTAGAATAATAATGAGGACAACAGGGCTGGATAAAGAAAAATAGACATGAACCCGCACTGTAGAAATTCTATTGATTTTATTAATTGTTTATTCAGCAAAGGGTAGCTCACACCGGGCCAAAGGAACTCGATTTGATTTGATCGCTTTGCACTAGGGCCTAAGAAGCTATTCCTAGTGAACCAGCATCACATCTAAGTATCATTCCTTTCAAACTCTTTATAAAACTTTATTTCTCAGAGAAAGGAGCACCTGTATCAGAATTACATAGGGTACCAATTAAAAAAGAGACAGATTTCTAGTGACCATGTCAAACCTACTGAATCTGCATCTTGTGAGGCAGAACAGGGTGTCCACAAGTGTACAATGTTCCTCAGAAGATTCTTCAGTAAACTAAGATGTGAGCCTGGTGCAGTAGTGCATGCTTATAATCCCAGTAGCTCAGGAGGCTGAGGCAGGAGGATTGCAAATTCAAAGCCAGCCTCAGCAAAAGCGAGGCGCTAAGCAACTCAGTGAGATGAGACCCTGTCTCTAAAGAAAATACAAAACAAGGCTGGGGATGTGGCTCAGTAGTCGAGTGCCCCTGAGTTCAATCCCCAGTATCCCCCAAAAAATAAAAATAAAAAATAATCTAAGATGTGAAAATCATTGATAAAATAAGGAGATATGACTCAACTTGGCTGTGGCTTAGTTACCCTGACCTGTCTCTTACAGATGGCAGCTGAAGGAGGCAGGCACAGCCCACTGTTCTGCCAGCAAGCAGAGCCATGAAGGGAAACACTGCAGGGGTTTCTGCTGCCCTCAACTTTGGTGGCTGAGAAGCCACAGACTGGATACCTCCAAACTGAGGCAATTTTATCCGTTTCTGAAGAAACATATTCTTGGTGCTAGTAAAACAGAACCGGATTAGTGGGGGGCTAAGATTATAGATATTTGAAGCAGAAAATTTCAGAGATTTATTTTTCAAGGAAGATATAGTATCTCTTTAAGGAATTCATAATCTATCAGTGTGGGAAACAGCTCTAAAACTTGGTATTCTATTACTACCTAAATTGCCATTTAATTGTGTCCCATTTGAGGATGAAAGAGCAGAGGTGCAGACAGAGAAATCCCTTTTTCAGGTTCACCATGAGCAAAGTACCAAGCTAGGAAATGTGACTGACGGCCACAGAGTTCTAAGTCCTTGACACTCAAAGATAAGTTCCTGTACCAGCATCTTCCAGAAGCTTTTGAGAAAGTCAGAATCTCAGACCCCACCCCAGGCAAACTTTTAAAACTAGACTCTGCATTTGAAGAGATTTTAAAACACAGTGAAATTTGAGAAGCACAGCTCTAAAGCACAAGGCATTTCTCCAAGTGGGTTGTGAAGTACCATTGGCATCAAAATCACCTGTGGGAGCAAAGTGTGATGGCGCACACCTGTTAATCCCAGCTTCGCAGGAGGCTGAGGCAGAAGGATCAATCCCAGTCAAGTTCAAGGCCAGCCTTGGCAATTTACCAGGATCCTATCTCAAAATAAAACCTAAAAAGTTTTAGCTTAGTGTAGCTTAGTGATAGAATGCTTGCCTAATGTGTGCTAGACCCTGGGTTTAATCCCCTAGTACCACATACAAAAAAAATAACCTTTGGGTGCTAGTTAACAGTAGATTTTAGACCTTCCTTCTGGAAGCAAAGATAGAACAATGTTCAAAAACATTACATTGTTCACAAGTTTTCCAGGTTATTGTTACGTCTGCTTAATTTTGAAAATCACTGCTTTTGTCTCTCCAGCCTCTGACCCTTGCTTGGCAGTTGAGAGTTAAAACAAAAGGATCAAATTGGAGTGCTTAAGCACTCTGCAGGCAGTAAGGACAAAAGGAATTTGGAGAGTAGCACAGAGACTCAAATCAAGGTAGGCCAAGAGGAACTTGATCTTCCTGGCTTGAACATGCTTCAAACCCCAATTTCTCCAATTGGCTTTTTATTTGAAGTCCAAGTTTAGGGTGTTTGGTGTTTTTTTTTTTTTTTTTTTTTTTTGGTTTTGTTTTGTTTTTAAAGGATGCCTTTGTGAAAACCTACACTGTTACTAATTCCAAGGCTAGTACTCAAGTTATTTCTTTTACCTTGAACCTGTTGACATAAAATCTTCTCCTCCACTAACTCAACAATGGAAGGGAAGTCTCAACATGTTTCAAAACACTCCAGAAGAGTGTTTGTAGGAAATATATGGTGCATGTCTGGTATATGGACACAGTGATGTGATATTTGTATCCTTAAAGGTAACCAGAGAGTAAGGCAGGCAGTTTTTATTGTCGAGCTCTTATCTAAGTTCTAATGGTGGCACCATTATAGTCCCCAAAGGTGGGGGAAGTGGCATAAATGAAAGAGACTGGGGGTGTGAGTTCTGGTCCTATTCTGGCACTGGCTAGTGGCCCAGCTACCAGGGGACTGCAGGGCAGTTCATTTCTTCAAGACATGGTCCCTCATTTGTTAAAGGAAAGGATTTTTTCAGGTATTGTAATTCCAGCAACCTAGAGGGAGCTCCATTTGTGTACAATGAATCAAAGAGCATTCTGCTGTCATGTATAACTGATTAGAAGTAATAAATTTTTAAAAAATGCAAGCTCTGAAAACAGAAGAAAAGAAAAAGTAAATGCATGGTTTGGGTAACATGCTCAACCCTTTAAGAGAAAAAATATTCTATATTTTTTCAAATTCTCTATTTCTAGGCATATGGAGGATCTTCCATCCATATTTGATTATTAACTCAATGCAGTGGTTCTCAAAGTATAGCCCCTGGATCCACAGCATCAGAGTCACCTTTGAAGTTGTTAGAAATATCAATTTCCAGACTCTGGTTCTGATTCAGAAACTCTGAAAGCAGAGTCTAGTAATCTGTTTTAATGAACCATCCAGGTGATTCTGATGCTCCCTAAAGTCTGACCACTGATTTAAGATTGTTACTTGGAGCTATTGGTTAGGCTATGGGTCTGTGCCTTGTTTTAGTCCAGACCTTCCTGTGTTATATAAACAATATCATTTATAGGTATTAAACTGGTTCCTTTCCAAGTATAATGGGTCCCATAAGCAACAAGTAATAATTTGGTGTTAGATGCCAACACCAAGGAAGAGCTACAGTCAACTAAAACTACCATTGAATAGAATCCACACACATTCTGCAGGTAAGTGAGGAGCCCTTCTGATTATTTATTCACTTACTCATTCATACATTCACTTTTCGTGCTTGTTCATTACACAGGCTTTATTCTGTAGTATCAGGTTAAATGATTCAGAAACATCCTGTTTATGCAGTGTTTTATGTAGCAAAACCTAACTGTATAACCCTTCATATAACAGCATCAGTCCATCATCTGGGGGAAAAGAAGCACACTCCCAAATCAAAGGGACTTGTCACTTAATTTTTCTCCAAGCATAGCAGGGGAAGTGATCTCATCAGTTTCTGGTGTGCAGGAGTAATCCATCTGTGCAGTATCCTGGTTTGCAAATGCCTATTATTTGGGGATAATTACATTTTTTGCTTATTAATATCTAGTTGTTCTCTTGTGGTCTTAAGAATGTGGACCATTAGTCATCATTGTTCTCATATTGTACCTGAAAAAATTAGCCACATCTCCAGAGCCTCTACATTGGTGTTCCTTTCTGGGACAAGTAGAAATGCTTAGAATTAGAACACAATGTGGGCTACTGCCTAGCAGTGATTGATGTGTGAGGGCTTATAAATTGGTTGCTAGGTTTTCTTGGGGACATGCAATAGTAAGGACCTTCAAGGGAAACTCAAAGCACAGTGAATATTTTCTCCTGTTTATTGCAGAGTCCCTCATACTAAGATATTGAATAGGCTCTCTCTGTTCACTGTAAATGTTTACATTCCTCTCTTTGGTCTCTAAAACCACATAAAGTCAAGCATTTTCTCTCTTTCTGTGTGTGTGAGCATGTGTGTGCATGCATGTAGCTTATATAATTAAATATATGTGTATATGTGCATAAACTGATTTTTGGAAAATTAGCAAAACCCACAATACTTTTTAAGTAAATTGCCAAAAAGTGTCCGTGACTTGAGAATTCTCATCAAAATGATCAAAGTTCCTGGTCTGGTGAGTCTCTTCTTATTTTTTTTTAGCAGATAGGCCAATCTGTAAGAGGTAAAACTTTGCTTAAAAATCTTTGGAGTTCACTCCAGGCCTAATCTCTCCTTACTGTTTGTTCAGTAACCTACCACACATGCAGTGGGCAGGTGTCCATTAAGAATCCTCAGTGTGTGGAGCATCATATCAAGCACAAGCTTTTCAAATCTGAGAAAACAAAGCATGCCTCTCTTCTACCATGTGATGGTGTCACAGAGACCACTGTCCATCTTCTCTTCCCAAGTTTATGTTTTACAGCCTCTGTCGCAGCCAACTGTAGGGTATAGGTAAGTGTGAGTAGAGTGGAAGATGAGTGCAACCGTGTGCACTCCAGGCCTGGCCCAAAACTCTCTTAGCACCATCTCCACACATAACTCTCGTGCTCTTCACACTTCTCTGACTGGTACATTTCAATGTCTGGAACACAGACATTGAAAGCTTTTGTCGAAGTGTTTTTGAGAAATAACAAGGTAAGCTAGCTATTGGGCATGACCTTGTCCATGGGGGATCCTTGGGTCTCAGGAGAGTCCCAAGAGAATAAAAGAAAAAATATTTGCGCTTATTACAAATAAGGTAGTAGTTACAGGTTTGACTTAACTAAGGGTAGACCTCAAGAGAGAGTCAGCTAGGTACAGTGGAGACAGACCTAACAATTTAAGGGGAAGCATGAAATGATGTAGACTCTAAGGAAAGTGGTTAATTTCTTTAATTCATTTTCTGTTAACATAGAATAAAAGAGCTAGGGCATTAAAATCAATGTAAATGATTCTGGGCAATCTTAAGGCTACATAAGAATAGCTTCAATGACTTATGTACATGGAATGCTTGACTCTTTTTCTTTAAAGCTTTTGAAATTATGTTGGGTAAAGTATGTGCCTCAGTAAGCAGGATCTTCCAGAAGTACTTTGTTCCTGAGTAGAATTTAGTCATTTTGCAGTTGTTTTGAACCATGATGTACAAATTTGAGTGGGGTAAGAGCAGTCTTCCAAGGATGGTGTATAATGAGGAGGTCCATTATAGAGAATTTTCAAATATTTATCATTTTTAATTATCATGTTTAATTATTTTATTTTATCTTATTTTCATTTTGTCATTTATTTTTAGTAATTTTTATTATTACCTTGAATTCATAATTCTAAACAATGCCAGTGATAAAATAATCTTTTTGCCAGGGCAAATTTTTCACATAACCCTCTTCCATCACCCCCAACCCAGCCTGATACACTTGTAGTTATCTTTTTTTTTTTTAATTTTTTAGTTGTAGGCGAACAGAATATCTTTATTTTATTTTTATGTGGTGCTGAGGATCGAACCCAGGGCCTCACGCGTGCTAGGCGAGCACGCTACCACTGCGCCATAACCCCAGCCCCTGTAGTTATCTTAAGTAGCTATTAAAGATGGTTCCCAAGGGCTTTCAGTATAACAGGAGATGGTTCCATACCAGGAAATCACAGGATTTTTAAGAGTACATTGCCCAGGAAAATGAACCAGAAGTTATTATTTCTGGCCTGAAAACAGCAGTCAATGATTCCGGGAAGGCTTCATGCAAAAGTTTGTTCTCAAAATTTTTAAAGGACCTGAGCAATACAATGTAATAAAGAAAAAGATGCATAGGATAAAAAAAGAAATCTCCAAAGGCAAGAGGTGAACCAAGAGTGGAGAGGACTCCAGTTGACAAGTCAGCCAAACTGATACAGCTAGCATAAGACTCATATGATGATGTATGGTAGAGTTTTATTGTATTTGGAAGAAAAATATCAAGTCCCCTAGAGGGTTAATATTACATAATTAAAGCAGGATGGTATTTAGAAATACCACTACCAGCTGTGAATTCCTAATGGTATGGTTTGGGGCAAGGAAAAATATTAGAAGTACCCCAGTGTGTTGCTATGGAACTTATTATCAGTGTTAGGGTTGTGGGTTTTGTAGGCAATGGCCACAGGAACCTGTTACTCTGCACAGTCCCTTGTTTTAAAGTTATGTGTAGCAATCTTAACTGTGCTGACCTACCAGTAGCAGGTCTGAGCCCAGTTATACAGGGTCAGATGTAGGGCTCCAAGTGCAAAATACCAAGCCTCATACAACCAGCATGACTTCTGCCTTCACTAGTGTAATTATCCCACAAGTTCTTATTTTTGACCATTCTCTCTCATTCAATGAAATGAGGTTTCATTTGAAACTGACACCTCTTTTGTGTGCTAACCTAGGTCAAAGCATTGACAAAGAGATGTTTGGGCATGTGAGAGGAAGTGTGAGTGCCACGTTCAGACACACACAGGAAGGCTTAAAAAATGAGATGAGATTGAGAAAAAGGAGCCATCAAGTACAACTTTAAATAGTGAAAACAACTTTAATATCTAATGAAATTTCATTTGCTGTGCTATAAACAACAATCATCAAACCTCAACAGAAACAGAGAAAAATTACTCTACTTCTTATCCCTGAATATGGGTCATCATTAGTCCTCAGTGAGCTGTGATTTTTATGCATCCTACTAACATGGGTGAGCCGTCACATTGCAATATTAGCCAATTTCAAATCAAGAGACTTCAGTAATGAAAGTGAGCTTAATCCTGTCCCTGATGCAATGCATGTTAGTTCTTTAGAGTAAACATAGGATGGAACTAATAGTCATCTAATCTGTTGTTATCTTTCTCCATCAGAGGCACAGCCTTAGAACTTCATTGGCAGCAACCAAAGAGAAACTTGCCCAACAAAAACTCTGCTCAAATTCCCATCCCTTTAGTGCCAACCGAATAGACTAATTTTTTTTTTTCTTAAGACCAATGATTGTAGAAACCTTTTCTCTTGATTTTTTTAGTGTGGCTTCCAAAAGCAGAGGCAGAGAGGAGAAACCATCCAGGAAGGGCACTTAGGGAAGTGAAGAGGGATAGCATTTGGTAAGAGTAAGCCAAGTCAGTAAACAGGCCCTACATTTCAGACTGAATCACACTTCTATTGAGGTCCCACTGATAGGTCCAAGGATCCCAAAATCCAAGGTCGATGCTTTTTGCACCAAGAAATGACAAAGCCTTTACCACTCAAACCCTCTAGGCCGCCAAACTTGTAAGCAGAATTTTAAACATGCTTTTGGCAAGTTTCCAAAATGCTCATTTAAAAAAAAAAAATCCATTAAATTAAATCCTTTCAGAAGATCAGCATTTCTTTTAGCATTGCTGAAATTTTTTAAATGTGCCTCTCGGAGGCATAAACAATCAATGCAGCCATTAATTTGGAGGACTTTCTCTCTGGCCATGGTGCAAATTGAAAACTAATCGTTCGAAAGATGTTCCGACTAATCAGGCCAGGGAGGAAAATGAATAGTGTTCCTCACAGCCCAGCCAGAAGCTTTGTTTTGCTGTAAGTTTTCATTTAAGGGGGAAAAGTGGGGAGAGAAAGAACAAAGTGTCGGTGTTGTATTTTCCAATGACGCTTTGGTAATAATACAATATTTTTATTGGTTTTCAATATCGGCAGGGCTTTTCAATTTATTGAAGCTTCATTTTCCTTTTGAGAGTATATATTTTGAGAGTATTACATATATATGTAATATATATATGCATATTTGTGTGTATATACCTATATTTGTGTCTATGCATAGATATAGATGCACACATATACATGTGTGTGTGTGTGTATATATATATATTTGTATATATGTATTTATTTAGAGTAAGTTGTGTAAGTCTCCAGTACTTGGGACTTGTACATGTAACTAACTGCTTTTCACAGTGTCTAAGGCAACTTCTCAACTTTCTGGTTGTCATTCAAATTTTCTGTTTTCCACTCAATCAATTTATGGCCAAGGAATCCCCTGTACAGAGTACTTTGAAAATGCTTTTACATTTTCTCTAAAAGAATTAAGGTGTTCCTTCCATCCCAGCTCTGAGTCTCTCTTTCTGGCTGGTGGCCAATGGCCAATAGAAAGAGAAAAGGGAGCCTTAGGAACATTTGATAGGGGGCTGGGGTTGTGGCTCAGTGGTAGAGCGCTTGCCTCGCATGCATGAGGCACTGGGTTTGATCCTCAGCACCACATAAAAATAAGTAAACAAAATAAAGGCATTTTGTCCATCTACAACTAAAAAAAATTTTTTAAAAAGAACATTTTATAGGAAGCTAACTGTACATGATAAACTCTACAAGTTAGCATTTGAAGGACCATATTTTCTCAATTACTTACAACAATGTGTCATTAATTAAAACCTTACACTGCTTTCTTGAGCATCAATCAAAGCACAATATCACCTAGTCTTTTATATTAAGAAATGTCTGGTGGAGTCATAATTAGTAATCCATTAAATTAAATCCTTTCAGAAAATCAGCTTCTCTTTCAACATTGCTGAAATCTTTTTAATGTGCTGCTCAAAG
Organism: Geosciurus inauris; assembly: GCA_004024805.1. NCBI lineage: Eukaryota > Metazoa > Chordata > Mammalia > Rodentia > Sciuridae > Geosciurus > Geosciurus inauris. The sequence continues at coordinate 243,967 of PVHX01000729.1, forward strand.
GCACAAACAATAAATGCAGCCATTAAAGAGGATTAATGTCTCTTTTTCAACACAAGTAAAGGTTGGAGGAAGATACAGGAACTGCTACAATTTATAGTCCAATGGCTCTTTGAAAGCACAGAACAAAAATTAAGAAGCATGGAAATTGCTGTTGATTTCTGAGACGTCACTGAGCCAGCAGGTCTTAAAATTAATATCACCTATAAGATCACCCTTTATTTTCTATGTTTGACATATCTTCAAAGCCTAGGACTTGACCACATGTGTAAGACATGTTTCATTTCTGGATCATCATTCCTGTCCTCAATCATCAGGATAGTTCCCAGGATAGTTTCCCAGTCCCTCTTTAACCTGCCATGGTCTGCTCTTCTGAGCCCATGTATACAGCAAGCGATCAAGTGTCTGTCTTGTTGGCCTCTTTGAAACTCTCCATCACAAAACTGAGAAGCTGCTATGATTTGTCACAATTCCCCTAGTGCAACCTCCCTTTGATGACAACATGTAAGTCTTTGCAAAACATATGCACTACCCACTTCCCACTCTGCCAGTTAGGGAGCTAGTTTTGTCACTTAACCTCATTAATGGTGAAGGGAAGAGCTCGATGACTCTCAGTGATCAAAGTAGCCTGGGCTCCTGGACTTCCCTGTCCCTCACAGTGACTGGATTGAACCCAGGGGTACTTGTGTGCAGAGACACCAACTCTTTCTGAAGGGTGGAAACTGAATACTGTTACTAGTATCTCTCATATTCAATCATGCATCTCATCTTGCTGGTTCTATCTCCTAAAAGTTCTCGACCATTCACATTTCTCTATCTCCATTACCCTCTCCTTGGTCACAACAACCACAATCATTCTTCCCTTCAATTCTTGCAATAGGTTTCTTTTTTTTTTTAATGTTTATTTTTTAGTTGTAGGTGGACACAATATCTTTATTTTATTTTTTTGTGGTGCTGAGGATCAAACCCAGTGCCTCCCGCGTGCTAGGCGAGCACGCAACCACTGCGCCATAACCCCAGCCCCTGCAATAGGTTTCTAAATGTTTTCCTAATCCAATTTTGCCCTCCTCCATTCAACTATCGAGATCTCAGACCACCCAGGAGTGAATGAGTGAGTCAGGGTCAATCTAAGGTACTTACCCTCTTGCATTAGAGATTATCAGTGAGCAAGTAAACTAATAAATGTTCATTTCAGACTTTAATAAGAGCCATGGAGGAAAGCAACAGAGTAAGGTGACAGGGAGAAGAGCTGGTAGGGAAGAAGTAACTTAAAAAATTTACATGTTTGAGGAAGCACTGTTGGAAGGTGATGTTGCATTAGATTTGAAGGAAGAGATGGGATAGCTGTGCTAAGAGATAGGCAGGGCATCCCAAGTAATGGTAAGAAGAATACCTAATACCCTAAAAAAGGAGGCATTCCAACATTTTCAAGACACAGAACAGTAGAGCTGTATGACTGGCATGCAATGATAAAGGGAGGGCAGAGTGGTTCATAATCAAGTTAATGGGTAGGCAAGGACTGGTCTGTCTGGTATCTTTTAGGCCAAGGAGTTTGGATTCTTATTGTGAAAGCAGTGCAAAGCCATTAAGAAGCATTAACCACTGGAGCTGGTTGAACCATTTTTTTTTAAGTCTTACTCTTGCTTCTGTGTGAAAAATAGATTGTAGATAAAGGAACACTGGTTAGAATCCTAGAGTCCTCATTCAGGGGAGAGGAGTGGCTGTGGGAATGGAGTGTAGGTTTTTGAATGTTAGATTGGTGGCATTTGTGACTGTTTAGGTAAACTTGTAATTAAACTTGCATCCTTCAAATGTTTCCCACTTTTTTTTTTTTTTTGTAGCAGGGATTGAACCCAGGGGTACTTAACCACTGAGCCACATCCCCCAGCTCTTCATATTTTATTCAGAGACAGGGTCTCACTAAACTGCTTAGGGTCTTGTGAAGTTCCCACTCTCCTTTTATTATTCTCTTGAACACAACACTTTCATTCATTTCATTTAGTGTTTGTTAAAGCATTATCTTTTGAAAACTAGATTTTTGATTTGTGTTTGCTCATGTAGCATTATCTGCAATTTTAAACCAACCAAATGTGAGCTATCCAAATTTAGAGAATGAATATTGAGATTCTTTAAATGTCGAGGAACAACAACCAAGTTCAGACCTGTGTTCTTTGTGTATTCACGTGCTCTCTTCAAGGAGCGGTGGCAGATGATACTTGGCTAATTGAACCCCACTTTGATCTTGTGCAAGAATTGAGCACGCACTTGTTTGCAGAGCAACAGGAATGCTTCTCTGAACTGTCTTGATATTGTCACTGTGTGCGAGGAAGACACATGCTGTACAGATGTGTCTGGGCCCGTGTTCCACATGTTGGCTGTCGGAAGTCTGCAGGAGGAAATACCTTCTTGATTAAATTCTCCAAGGCTGACATTTTCGGCTGTTCAGCCTGCTGAATGATTTCACATGTGCTTTTTGCAGAGTCAGAATTCTTCAGTGATGTACAGGACAGTAATTTTCTTGGCAGCATGAAGTTCTTTTGGCCACCGGGGTGGGGAAGTTATTTTAATTGTGTGAATAACAGGCAATTTCAGTTACGAAAAGAAACGTGTTACCTCTTGGTCACTTAAAATATTTTTGGGTCAAATAATTATGACCTGAGGAAAAGATTGCACCATCATTGAATGAATGTCAGATTTTGTACAAGAGTTCTACTCCCACTTCCCATTTTTCTTCTTAATGAACAACACTAAAATAAAATATTTAAAGATTTTAACTCTCATTCTCAGCAGTTCCCTAGAATTTTGCCTTTTTGTGGGTGCATTATACTGACTTAACCTGAAGACCATCTCTTTGGATTGTGTTTTTGTTGGACATGGCCCTGGGGAAAAATACTATTAAAAAAAAAAAAAGTAGTCCTGTTTTAGACCCACCCAGAATGACATAATAATAAGTGTTTTCCATATTCAACAGCAATACTGTTTTGAGAACCCACAGCCGGTTTGAGTTTAGTCAAGTTCAATGTTTTCATTCTTTTTTGGTTCATGATTTCCCAGGGGCCCAGTACTTTTGTGCTTAGCTTGAAATGGAGCATTCTTCCCGCAGAGAATGTGAGCTGATATGTTTAAGTCAATTAGGGGTCCTCAATGAGAAGCTCAATTAGACACAGAGATAACAGATCACATCTTTATTAGCCATGGAAATCCTGAATTCTTTTGTAAGTTGAGGACAAGAAAGAACATCTTTCATTGTGCACTTTGACTCTAGCTCTCCATTTCACTAGATTCTCTCAAATGCTGAAATGTGTGTTCTTAATTTCTGTGTCAATCATCTGTGGCTATATTGCAAATAGTGACCAACCCAACCAGGACTAAGGGGTTTCCTGGGATGTGGGACTTTCAGTACTAAAACCAGCAAGTCTTGGGCAAACAGGGACAAGTTGGTCACCCAAGAAACCATCCTACTGGTAGCCTGAAATAGCATGGTCATTTCTTGCGATTCTGTAGGCTGACAAGGTAGTAGTTCTGCTCACCTCATTTGGGCTCTCTGTGCAGCCACTTGACTGGGGCTAGATGGGCTAAGATGTCCAAGGGCCTCAGCAGAAGTGCAGGTGTCTGGGTCTCTCTCTCCATGTGAACTTTTGTCCCAGGCTTCTTCAGAACACGAAGGCCTCAGGGTTCCAGGAGGATGAGAATGAAAGTTTCAGGGCCTCTTGAAACACACTGAGAGAAGTCTTACAAAGTTGTTTATATTGCATTAGTGGGCAAGACACAGGGCCAGTCCAATTCAAGGCACAGGGAAATAGAATTCAGCTTTTGATGGAAGGAGCTGCAGAGAATGGCCATTTTTGATCAATCAAAATCCCTATTATATACATGAGCATATTGAGATTCAGTAAACCTAAACTTTTCCAAGACCATATAGCTCCTAAGTGGCAAATCCAGGATTTGAACCTAGATCTGTATACCTGAAAATCTATGCCCTGGGTGGCCACACCCTGATGCTTCCAAAAGAGGTATAACTGCCTCATCCCAGCATCACTGGCATGTTCCTGCTGTTTTGAGGTAGAGTAGAGAAGATGGAGGCAGAAAGGAATAAGGAAGAGACAGAGACACTGTGATCTGTGGCATCCAGGGAGCCCCAAGTCACAGGAATTTGTCACATTTATTTTGAGAATATAACCCATTCTTTCTCAGCTCTGGAGGATGTTTGCCTCTGGCTCCCTTCCACCCAGACTGGAGTACCACACTATTCCCAAAGCAAACTCTCCCATAGGCCTCAGCTTTACCAAGCTCTTGTTCCTGATGTTTCACTCATGTTCTTCTATACTGGCTTCCTTCTTTTTCTACATGGGCATTGGATTATCTTCCACAGCTGAGAGTTTTAGGGATAATTGATCTAAATCATTTGTTTTCAAAGCAGTGAATCCCCAACACCCTCTCAGAGAGTTCCTGAAGACAACACTATTTTTATAATCCTGAAATACTGCTGGTTTTCCCCCATTCTCTGGAGTGTAAGATGGAGTTTTCTAGAAGCCACATGGTATGTGGTCCTGTGACAGATTATTGCAAAGGATTTGTAAAAAACAAAAAATGAAAAGAAAAAAAAATAATAACCAATGGAGCTGGGAGTGCAGCTTAATGGTAGAGCACTTGCCAAGCATGCAGGGGGCCCTGGGTTGAATTCTGGAACCACACCAAAGAAAAGCTTTGAAAAAGTGTAAGATAATGCCATTCCTTTTGTGTTTTGCTTTGTTTTGTGTCTAGAAAATAGTTATTTTTTGTTAAAAGGTTATTTATTTTGGCATGTAAAAGAATTGTGACTTTTAAATGAATTAATATACACCCATTTTAAAGCTTCTCAGTTAATTTCTAATATATTAATATCTATTAATAATGGCACATGAACTAATGCCCTTTTGGTCCTCAGTAATTTAAGATAGGGTTTGGAAAGCAAATAGTTTGGGAAGGGCTTCCTCATCATTTTACCAGCTGCTGTTTTCTGAGCGTCTGGTGTGGCCAGGTCCTCTCTCACACCTTCTCATTCAGTCCTTGTGGCAACCCTATCAGGAGGGGATCCCATTAATCCCCAACCCCTGGAGGCCTGCACTGCTTGCTGTTCAACATTACCAGTCACACAACAAGGGCCCTAGAATTTGGAGTTATTCTGCCTGACTCCAGAGTTAAACTTTGAGGAATAAATAACTTTTTTCCATACAATATATTTATTACATTTCTGGAAAGAGAGAAAAAAGCAGAGATCAACGTGGATCTCTGATGGGATGAATTATTTGATGACTCAGACAGCTAGAAATCATAACTTTTGGCCAACCTGTCCATGAATAGTCCTCTAGTCATAATAACTTATCATTGCAAATTCTGTTTTATAAAAAAGGAATTCTTTCAAATTTGAGTAATATTCACAACCTGGCAGGTTTTTGTTTCCCTTATAAGAAGCATCTTTAATAACTCATTGTGCAAACTCCACTGAACACTCAACAAGAAAGAAACATTTGTTTGTCCAATTATCACATCCTAAGCCACAGAAATAAATGTTCACTGCCTTAAACAAATTTCCCAATTCCTTCATAGATCAGCCTGCATGTTTTCTTTATTTGGGTCTCGTTTATAATAGTAAAGCAATAATTGCTACCACTTATTGGGCATTTAGGTGTCACACACTGAGGGAAAGACTTTATAGACTTGACGATCATGATCTCTGCACCCTCAGAAGAATCCTTTGAGGCAGGCAATATATTACTCTCTCTATCATCATGGTAGATAAGGTTTGTAGAGGTTATGCTACTCGCCAAGTGACCCAGCTGGCAAGTTTGAGTCAGAGATGGAACCCAGGTCTGGATTGTGCCCAGCATCCTGTGCTTAACCATCATGCAAAGTCAAGGTGAACTTGACTATGCAAAGGAGTTCTCCAAAATAGGCTTCAGGCAGCACAGATACATTTGAAAAGGGAGGCTATTTTATCTTCAGAGATTTTTAAAGGATAAAAACAAGTATTACAACCCATACATGTAATGAGAAGACAGATACAACTGATTAGTCTTGTCCTTAACCCTTCATTCACACCTAGCAGTTAAAAGTAAACGACAAAAGCAAACCCTTTCTCATCTTCATCGGGTACGATCCAGGGATATTTTAAGATGGCCAACAATCCCACTGAGCATGAGGTTTAATAGTATCTGGCATCCTGTCCTTCCCTCAATTTTAAAATGTCATGATCCCTCCCAGTGTTAGAGGTGATGGGAAAGCTGGGGCTCCAGATGTGTCAACAACAGATGCAGCATCCCCTGGAGCACTGGGAAAAGAGAGTGATAGGATTTCCCTTAGGGTCACATTCCAGGTGCTCTGGGAGGGGACAAGGACAAAAGTCTGGCAATTTATTTTGGGTGCCAAGCTAACCAGGTGTTTCCAACAGGGGTTCCCATTGCAAATCTGGGCTTTAACAACCTCCTGGTTCCGGATGAAGACTCAGCTTGCTGCTACTATCTTGAATGCGTAGTATCTTGGCATAGAGAAAGCTCATCTCTAGTCCAGGTTCTTACCTAATGTGAACAGCATTTGTAAATTGTGTTTGATCGATAAGGTGAGGGAGTGTAATACACCGCAAAGGCATCTCTCACCAGAGCAGCTTGTTCATGGCTCAGGAACCTAATATTAGAGACACGAAAAAGACTTTTGTCATTCTAAGTCTGTGCACTTAATCATCTCCACTCTAAATTAGCTCCAGAAATAGACAAAAATAAGAGTGTTAGAAATTTGGGTAACATAAGCAGAAGACCAGAGGGAGAGAGTTGTGTGTGAACTTCTCTGCTGCCCTCCTTCTGATCTCCTAGCCCAGGAAGGCAATTTATCCATCAGAGCATTCTGCATCCAGGAGTGCTGTGTGCCCATTGCTTTTGAAAACAACGATACCTTCGACACTCTGTTATTTGAGCGATTTTATAGAATCACGAAACTCCTTGTAACTTTTATGATACTAAAAACTGCAATAAAAGGCAGAATTTGTGCACGCATCTGCTGGTCTCCTGGATTGTAAGGTCAGAGCTGGGTTCTGGCCCGTCACTTCAATGCCTCCATCCCAAGTATCTTGCAAATGGAAAATAAGTAAATTATATTTCAAATAATAACAGCTCTGGGGCCCTTACTATTTGTCAGATAATTCACCAAGGGCTTTATCTATCTCCTCCAAGATATGGGTACTGTTAAAATGTCTGTATCATTCCATTGTACAGACAGTCCGTGGCCAGCACCTCAGCTGATAAGCCCCAGACTCTACTGCTTCCAGGTACTGGTTGATTGAACAGGCCTCTTTGTAATTTGGATTTTTCTCTAGTGTTTACCCCCTTTATCTATGTCTTTCTGCCATGGGTCTCAATTGTCTGCCTTTTTCTCTAAATTCACTGCCTGCCTAAAAATACCAGTTGTTGAATACAAGAATACAATGTTGTTGTTATTTATTTGTTTGCTTGTTTTTCTTTTCTTTTGTTGTTCACCTTTAAAGTCTTCTATTACTTTCAGGTTTGTCAATTGACATGGAATTATTATTTTATGCCCAGCAATTTACCTGGATTCTAAAATATGCCATTCATTTTTCTATCGGCACCCATGTCCAGACATATTAAACTGGGGACATCTTGGCCCTCTGTTCCCTTTTATTTCCTTACTCCTCTGTGCCTGAAGTCGAGATGCAGTGGCCTGTTTGTTCACCTTCCTAGACCTCTTTCCAGGTGGAATGAGCCTGGGGGAACCAAGGCTTTTAAAAAATATGTTTAGTTTTGTTTTTGTTTTGGAGCCATAAGTAACATTTTTTGAATTCTGTTTGCTATTTTCAAATCTACTTAAGTTCTTAAGCACTGGAAAAGCAAACATTTCTCTCACAGGATAGCTTTGGGGAGGAGCTTGGGGCACGCAGGCCTGAGTAGTGAGGAAGCAGAGGCCTGGAACCCTGCAGAGCAGGTGATGTGGTAGACACAGAAAACACTAGTAAGCTGCAAAATATTTCAAGGAGAGCCTAGGGCTTTTGGAGATATTCTCCAAACATAAAAGAGAAACTTCCCTCTAGATTCATGTGCCCTATTTTGTTGCCCCATGGTGTTCACATGTGCAGATAACATGAGCATATTTCATGGTGATCTCTAACCCTGGAAACCTCATTTGGGAAGAGTCTGACAGTGTCCCTTCTGACAGTGACAGCCCTGTGACTTGACTGTTAACTTTATCTACCACGCCTCTGTTGGTTCACCAATAGAATGAAAGTAGTGGGGGCTCTACCTTGCGGATTTGTTGGGGGGATTAAATTAGGTAAAATATGCAAAGAACTTACCATACTACCTGGCCCACAGCACACAATAAAAGACAAAAAATTTTCTCTCCACTGGCCTGCTATACCATTTGACATTTCCAACATTGGAAAATCACTCCTATAGGGTTAGGTACTGCCCCTTATTTTAAAATACTTTTCCCAAGAGTATATGCTTTTAGCACATTATTGCATATGAAATTATCAACATAGGAGATGAGTGGTTGAAGCTTCCTAGGAGCTAAACATTCTGGATTTCATTAAGTTATCTCAATAATCCTGTGAGATGCTATGAAAAAGGCTGAATAACTTACCAAGGTCCTTGGACTTGAAGTGGTGGGATTGAGGTGTTACCACCACTGCCTGATACCAAAGCCAACACACTGTTACCATGATCTGTAACCCCCGATAGACTTTGATGGAAGAGATCCAGAGAACATCGTGGCAGGCTGGCCTCTTAAAAGCACCAAGGCAAAGGGTCACTTGCTTAGTGGAGGCAAAAGATAAGGGTGCCAGCAGCAGGATGGGAGTGGGAAGGAAAAAAGAGAAAGTCAGGGGAACTTCTCACAAATTGCACTCACTGAAACACCCTGGCTTCCCTTGGCTTCCAACTTCTACTACTTTGCCTCTGCTGCCTCTCCTGGGCCTCAGCTCCCACAATGCTCTCACTTCTTCCTGTGCCTCTGGCCAGGTCCCTCAGTGCACTAGGTTCCTCTAGATCTTTGCCTGTGCTGTTCTCTCTGCCAATACTTTTCTCAACAGGGACTACATCTCTTTTGTAACCCAGTGATCCCCAACACCAATGCTGATTCCTGGCAAATTGCAATTGGCCCATATATTGGTGTGGACAAATAATGAATGAACAAATGCTTACTAGGACTTTATTGGATGCTAACTTCTGTATCCAAGATCTGCAACTTGCCATTGTTCTTTTTCTTGTGTTTTATAACTTCATTTAAACACCCACCCTCATATGTTTTTACCACTTAAGCATCTGTTCCAGGCTAGTCAACTGGATACCAGGAGGAAACAGGCTTTTCTGAGCCTCCCTCCTCCCACCAGTGCAACTTGAAGAGGCAGCAGAACTAGACTGCTTTATAACCATGAGGCATCGTACAAGAACAGCCTTTTGTTAGGAACAAGTGCAACGCATTTGACTATTATTGTTAATCAAAGGGCAGAATAGGAATCGTGGGATGGAGAAGCCAATCATTTACATCTATATAGCACTGGGGAATGTCGTATGGACCAGCTCCAATTTCCCATAAGGATAGTTTACAATCGACTGCCAACTTTGGTGATACTAGTTGGTTCTTTTTCCTAGGGCTATGGGTTATATATCTAAAATTAGTCAAGCATCATGTGTAAGTTATCGATGACTAGCAGCAGTGCTACAAACTTAGCAGCATAAAGCAACACACATTTACTGTCTTATGGTTTGTATGGATCGGGGATAGGAAGTCTGAGGCAAGAAAAGAGAGAAAGCCAATGCAAGGAGCCTTGACAAGTTGGCGCCTAGGATGGACTCATGGTTCTCAATTCCACTAGACCTTCCAAGGACCTTTGTGAAGTACATTTCCAAAGGAGAAAGGGGAGAAGCATGTGCCCAGATCCTTCATTCCCATTGTCCCATGGTGGCATTACAGGCATGAACTCCCCTATGATTTCTCAGCCGGGCAGGTGTGAGTACACAATGGATTCCCATAGGCATTCTATGCCATAGCATTAGAGAAGCTCTGAGGCTCTGCTGGGTCTTCTACAAGGCTGCAACCAAAGTGTTAACCAGGGCTGGAGATCCCATCAGAATTTCAGCTAGGGAAGGTTCAGTTCCAAGCTCACATCATTGTTCACAGAACTTAGCTGTCTGTAGGCTGTGAGAGTAAGGGCCTCAGTCTCTTCTCAGCCCTCAGCTGGAGGCTTCCCTCAGGTCCTTGCCACATGGCCCTCAGGGGTAGCTCACAACATAAAAGTATGCTTCTTCAAAGCCAGGAAAGGAGAGTTTTCTTGCAAGAAAGGCACTGTAATCAAAAGCATCATAATCATATACAACCTGCAATATTTTCCATTCTTTATTGGTCAGAAAGAAAACACAAGACCTGCCCACATTCACTGGGGGATCACACCATGGGATGAACACAAGGAGGCAAGGGGTCATAGGATCCCTCTTAGAGCCTGTCTCTCAAAGTGGCTAAGAGGATACAGAGGTATTAGTCAACAAGAACAGTAATGGGATTAACCTGATCTAGGATAAATTTAATTTTGTGCAAGTATCTTCGAAAGCAATCAATTCTTTTTTTTTTCAATATTTTTTTTAGTTGTAGATGGACACAATGTTTTTATTTTTTTATTGCTTTGTATGTGGTGCTGAGGATCGAACCCAGGGCCCCACACATGCGAGGCAAGCACTCTACCGCTGAGCTACAATCCCAGCCCCAGCAATCAATTCTTTTAAACCTCATGTACTATCAAATTATCAAACATCCCACACCCACCCTTAACAAGTCTTTTTAAAAAATATCTAAGATATATACATCATTTGTCCTATAAATTTTCGCATTTAGATTCCCAAAGGACTGAACATAAGTCACTTTTATTTTTTTTATATTTATTTTTTAGTTGTAGGTGGACAGAATATCTTTATTTTATTTTTATGTGGTGCTGAAAATCAAACCCAGTTCCTCTTGCGTGTTAGGTGAGCACGCTACCACTGTGCCATAACCCCAGCCCCATAAGTCACTTTTAATTAAGCTTCTCTTCATATGAAATTGTTCTGTGGCATTTTCCCTCACACTTCAGTGTTTGGTTATTTAGCAAAACTTTAATAAGAGCATCAACAAATTACACAGATACACTGGTTAGATCAAGTTGTTGAAACTCAAAGAAAGAAAAAAAAAATCTCCCCAAATCATTTTCCTGTTCCTGGTTTTTCCCTTTCATTAACACTACCAGAGCCACTGTGTAACATACTTATTATTAATAATGTTGTTTGAGGGAGCATGTTTATTTTTTTATTTGTTATGCTTAATGCTGTACATTTTATAGATGTTGAGAGAATGTTTCAGGATGTCTTGAAGGGACAATGAAAGATTGTGGTTTAACAACAAAGCCTCTCTCAACACGGAGGCCTGTGGGTAACAGTTGGATTGTTGAAGTGTAAGATCCTCAGTCTTCAAAAGGAATGTGCTCTTGGCAGGGTAGAGCTGCATATGTTTGTGTGCGCTTCAGTGTCCTTTATGGTTAGCTTTCCCAAAGGCTTATTGTGCTTGTTGCATCATTTGTTTTTATTTGTTAAGAGTGTTTTAGGAGCTCCAGAACGATTATAGAGTCATTACGGTCTCTAGCTGTAAATGGTTATGACTGCCCATGGAAACCGTGTTGAAGGCAAACAAAAGTAAGTGAAAGTTCTTCTTCTGTATCCTTCCTCTTGACATGCATTTGCAACCACTCTGCTCTGGGGAACCCAGTCCCCCCACCCCGTGGGATTACTCCAGGCCTAAGTTCTACAACCGTGGCTCAGCTCATCCTGATTTAAAACCAGTTTGTCCTCCAGGAAGGGCTCCATGAACCTTTGGATATAGGTGAACCACTTGCAATAAAATTTAAATCTGACACATTTATTTTGAAGGGCAGAGTAAAGTTAATGGCACCACAAAATTCCTGACACGTGAATTTATTTCTCTCATCCTTCAAGTGAGGTAACAACCCAACTCTATACCTGGTCCCAGGGAAGCCAATACGTCCACATCTAAAAGCATTAAAAGGGGTAACCCACAAGGGCCTGGAAAAACAATCCACGTTAGGCAAGTAGAATTCGTTCTAACGGTATTATCAAGTACTACAAATCACTCTCCTGAGCCCAGTCAGTTAAGCATTCAAATTATTTTTCAGCATGCTATGTTTCTACTTCTAATATCAAATAGAACTTGAAGAAGAGAAATCTTATGATTTAAAACCACATCTTTCATAATCTTTATGAAATTTTTAAATCTTATGATTTAAAGCCATATCTTTCATAACAAAAAATATGGGCAATGTCTCCTCTTGTATTCTGTATGTAGTTTTGTGCCTGCAGCATGGCGAAATGTCACTAGTTGTGCTTCTGTTCATATTTTGTGCCATCGTCCTTTGTTGTTGATTAACAAATGAGTGGTAAGCATTAGAGTGGGACCACGGCAGAGTTAGAGGGAGCCCTTTTCCTCAGAGTTTCCAATCCATTGAAACTTTCCCTTCTTACATTCCCCAGTGGGCTCCATTGCCCTTGGAATGCGACTAAACTCCTAGACAGAGGTTCTAGACTATCCAGCCACCACCTGCCTCTAGATTGGATGCTAAACAACACAGTCAATGCTATATTCCCATTTGGCAGGTATAGAAACTGAGGTCCAAAGAGGCTAAGTAAGCTTCCCAGGTGGCAGAGGGGGATTCAAGATCAAAGCTCTTATCTTCTAAATCCTTGTTCTTCTTTCACTCTCCTAAACTGTAATTCCAGAGTAATACAATCAATCTGTTGAGATGAAGGGCAATCACAGAAACATTTCTTTAATGAAACTGAGATTTATAGTAGCCTCAACTGGCAAACATCAGATTGAAAATGAGAAGAGCTAAGTCCACCTCCTGGCTCTGCCAATTAGCTGTGCCATCTTGGATAAAGTCACTTTACCTCATTTATAATGTGATCAAAGTTGACTGACAACTTCTAGGCACTCTTTCCCCAAACTGCTCCAAGTAGTCAGAGATGGCTGCAGGTCCTGGGTGCATGCTTGCAGATATCAATGTGCATTTGTATGTTAAAAGTGTCATGAGGTCCTGCATGAAGAAACTTGTTAGCATAGCCCTGTTAAAACTTATTTGAACCTGGAGCACTTAGTCATGTCTCACAGAGCTTATGTTCCCTAAAAAATAATTTGGGAAATGACTTTCTGAATTCTCTTTTGGCTCTAAAATTTGATAGTTGACATTTTCACTTGTGAAATGTTCCATACCTTCAACCCATGTGTTCTCTTTTAATTGTGATTTTCCACACCCCTCAGGAACTGAACACAGTGGGCAACAAATAAATGCTATTGACTGATTTATTCGGCTCTTAAGGTTAATGTATTCTAACCAGGGCTTATTTAATACGTTTGGCAAAATTTAGTCTAACACAGAACACTTCTGGGGTGGGAAAAAGTGTGCTCTGGGAACTGGGTGAAAACCACCAACCCTTCCAAGAGCCAGCCAGAGAGATGTTAGATGACATTTCAATACCATTTGGCTATGAGCGTTTCATTCAAATGCAAAAACAAGAGACAAATTCTGTCTCTGGTTAGCGGACTTCTGATCTAGCCAGCTGCCTGAGTCTGGTCTTCAGGAAGTCAAAGCATTTGGTGTTGGGTGTCACAAGTAGTCACTCTGATGTGACAGTCATTATTTTTTCATCCTCCCTCTAGTAATTTACAAGATAAGTTGGCTCTGCCAGATTCTCCAATGGAAAAAACTCTTTTTTATCCCTAGAATGCCACTAGGGATCTACTTGAGCAGTAAATTACCCAATGCCACCCTCATGGTTTGAAAGAGCTTATTCACAATGAAAGTGCCAAAGAGTTTCTCAGAAACTCCCTTGACTATGTGACATTTCTTATTTGTGTTTGCCCACAAATACAAAGTAACTGTAATATCCCACAGAATAAATAAATACACAGAAATGGACTTTTAAAAGAGTCAGTTGTTTTTAATTAAATATCTTAATTTAGCATTGTTTCCATCTTTGGAAATCATGTGTGTTCAAGTGATTTAATATTGTACTAAAACTTTTCACAATGTACCAAAAGAAACATAAAGATGTATAACACCTTAAGATCTGTATAATTCTACCTGCATCTATTTTTAAAAACTATTTATTTTATCTTTGCATTAAAAAAATAAAGATCTTATGTAGATTGTGTGATGAAAGAGAACACTCATAATAATATAGGTTCATGACTAAGAATTGTAGGAAAAATATTTTTGTTTCTTTCGACATTTCTAAGTACATTTAAATTACAAAAAATAAAAAGAAAGCCTTTGCTTCTGGGCATATTGTGTAGTGTCAAATGCAATTTGGTGGTATGGAGTTGAAGGCTGCAATAATAGAATAATAATTAGATTAGAGAATCAACTTTCAGGTAGAAGCAGAGTGTGAATAATAGCTCTGCCTCTTACTAGCTATAACCTTTTTTTTTTAATCATTGAACCTCAGTTTTCTTATCTGCAAATGGGAAGTACTTCTTTTACACAGGTTGTTTTAAAGATAAAATATGATAGAATCCATAAAACTCATATCCTCTGCCTATCACATAATAAGCAAGTAGTCAGTAGTTATTATTTTATGAAGACCTTATTAATTCATTTGACAGAAGGGCCAGAGGTAGGCTTGAAGTTGGAGCACTCTGTTATCCTCTTGGCTCCAACCATCTCTTTTTGGCTTCCTCTGAAGCAATTCTAGGTCTCTCATTCATGTGCAATGATGTTTGTCTAAATGCTTTTGCCAGGAAACTTCAAGAAAACTTCCTTGATGTATCATTAGCACAATCAAATACTGGTCACATGGTCTTCCTTCCATGTCAAGGAGGGTGAGAGAACCCTCAGGCCAATCAGGCCATATCTACAGCTAGGATCAGTTTCCCAAGCCATATGGTGGATCCATATGCTGTATCACCTTTATAAAATCAGTGCTCTGCTAGGCAAAGGGGAGTCTGACAGGGTTTTGACTGGACACCCACAATGTCCAGTAGGCTAGTGCTCCTCCAACTTCAGCATGCATCCTTGATAACAGAAAAATTAGAATTCTAATTCAAAAGTCAGGTGGAGGGCTGGGGTTGTGGCGCAGTGGTAGCGTGCTCGCCTAGCATGCGTGAGGCACTGGGTTCGATCCTCAGCACCACATTAAAATAAAATAAAGATATTCTGTCTGCCTACAACTAGAAAATAAATATTAAAAAAAAAAGTCAGGTGGAATGTGAAACTATGCATTCCTAACACACACCTGGGGGATGCTGTCTACCGTCCTTACTTCGAGTAGCAAAATTCAACACCAACAAATAGCAAAGCCAGAAAGACAAACTGAGACAAGAGTTCCTAATGGCAAGAAAGCTGGCTAAGATTGGAGGCTAAAGAACAAAGAGAATATAATTAGCCAATGTAGAAATCAGACACATCAACCCCTGAATGACTTCTGTTAGGTTCCATTTTTTATGACTGACTGACCCAGTCAGTCATATCCATTGCTATATAAATAAAGTGATATAGTGCCTACTACCTCATGGTCAATACTGGGAATTCTGAGTAACTCAATTCAACAAGTATTCATTTCATCCTAATATCTGTATCAGATGACATCCTAGGCCTTGAAGTTAAAATGATGATCTAAACAAAGAGTTTGGCAAACTTCTTAAAGGGTAAAAAAGTAAATATTTTAGGCTTTGCAAGCCAAGACATAAAATCAACAATACTATATACAGACTCATATACTCATATCAAATGTTACCATTTAAAACATAAAGCTATTCTTAGCTTATGGATCATACAAAAACATGAAGTCAGCCCACAGGCCTTTATTTGCCAACCCCCGATGTACACAGCTTTGGTCCCTGTTCTCATGGAGCTTACTGATTATCCAAAGAGTAGCATGATGTGCTGGCATTGTTTTAAGCTCTCCTCCCAGTCCCTTTGGTCATTTGAATAAAGCTCAGCCTATCAATAAAATGTTCCTGTTACCTATCTATTGACCCAAATCTCAGCATCATTGGTGAGGGAATGTACACAAAACAGCAGCTGTGTTAATTATATTTTTGTCACTGTAACCAAAATACCTGACAAAAAAGACAGTAGAATGAATCAGACAAGAAAGATATAACTTTCCTATATTCATATATGTATATACAACCAGAGTAACTCCACATCATCTACAACCACAAGACTGGAATCCTAAATAGAATAAGTATAACATGTATGTATAACATGTCAAAATACACTCTACTGTTATGTGCATCTAAAAAGAACATTTTTTAAGTATATTAGGAAAACTGACCATTTGGTATGAGAAAAGAAAATATCCAACAAGAACGACTTACAGGAGGGAAAGTTTACTTTTGCTCATGGTTTCAGAAGATTAGTCTGGGGTAGGTGGAGTCCATTGCTCTGGGTCCAAGGTGAAGTAGAACATCATGGGAGAAGGAGCTGGCAGAGGAGTAACGTTCACCTCATGGCAGCAGGAAAGCAGAGCAAGAAAGGGGAAGGGGTGTCGGGGAAGATGGACACTTCTAGGGTACACCCCCGGTGATCCACCTCTCCAGCCACGCCCCTCCTGCCTACAGTTACTAGCAGTCAGGCCATTCAAACTAGGATGGAGTACTCAGGCTGCAGCTCCCATCATCCAATCATCTCACCTCCGAATATTCCTGCATTAACACAGGAGCTTTTGCAGAACAAATCACATCTGTATTATAGCAGCAGCTGATGATAATTTTTTTCTGGTGTTTAATGTACAGCAATAGCATGAAAAGATACAAGCATCAGATCAAAGCTTCTCAAGAATTCAGTATCTAATGAGAAAACATTAACCATAGAATTGTCCCTTCAAATACTTTTTAATGCTCATCACAGACTTGTCAAGGAAGAACTAAACAGTGCCATGCAGATAGAACCAAGTCATCACACCTCCATGTAAATAGGCTCCTTCACATACAAACCAAGCATCCTCTTAGCCAAGGATATTTCCCAAGAGGCCATGCAACTGCCACTGTTAAGCCATACTCCACAGTTTGGAAACCACACTTCTCCCAGACTCTCAGTTTGCGCTGGAAACAAAGCTACCCCTCAACAGGGAAAGAGCCTGGAAAGGGGAGGCTAGTGTGCAGCCCTCCCATGCTAAGAAGGTATTCTTCACAGGCTCATATAACAGATAATGTATAATGAGTTGCAGAGGAAGTGGGAGTTTCTCTGAGAATAGGGCTTAGCCATCTACTTTCCAGTAATTCTAACTTCTTGTGCAGCTAGCAAGATTGAGCTATGCACTACCTAACTCTGCCCACCCTACTGTGTTTCCTTTGGTAGCTTTACTTCACCACCTTTTTTGTTTTGTTTTGTTTTATTTAGGCTTACATGTTAACAGTGTAAATTGATTCATAGTACATAGATAGAGGATAACATACCAATTCTCTAGTTGTAAGTTGTATAGAATCACAACATATATGCAGTCATACATAAAGTTAGGGTTATTATGATCATCATATTCCATCACCCTTGCTGTCCCCATGCCCCCTCCCCCCTTACACCCCTGTGAACAGAGATCCACCATTGTTCCCATTTTTTGGTACCCATTATCCTTTTGTGTGTTTAATGATGTCCCTTGAAATCTGAAAAATAATTATTTTGCTATCATGCATAACTTCAAAGCAAAGATGATAGCTTGGCAGAGCTGGTACCGCAAGTCAGATAGATTTAGTTAAGTTGTATCCCTTTTTTAGTGTAATTCATGATCATTGAACCAAAATTTTTTTAAAAATATTTTCCTGTTCTAAGAATGATATTAAAAGTACAAGGACTATTCTTATTAATTCTAAGTTGACTGAAGTCATATCCCACAGATCTTCATGTTTAACAACAGGGGGAGAAAATGTTCCAGTGTCTTTAACCCACCATCTACTTGGTCTTTTAAATGCCTCTTCTTTTTTTTTTTTTTTTTTTGACTTTAAGAAAAGCAGGTTTTATTCCAATAAATGCACTTTGGTATACATAGCTTTTACATAAAAGACTCTGAAGGATATGAAACTGTTGTGGCAACTCGTCAGGTTTCTTTTTTTTTAATATTTATTTTTTAGTTGTAGGTGAACAGAATATCTTTATTTTTTATGTGGTGCTGAGGATCGAACCCAGTGCCTCACGTGTGCTAGGCGAGCACGCTACCACTGCGCCATAACCCCAGCCCAACTCGTCAGATTTCTGACCAACAAATCTTTAAGATTTTGTTTATATTTATCAAATACTATTGTTGTAGACAGTAAATCTATTGATTTCTACAGAAAATATGCCCAAATACTCACTGACAATGTTTTGCTCTATGGACAGACCATTCTGGTTGTTGATATTCCCCTGCTTCCAGTCACAGGAAATGAATCCACATTGCCTTTGTCAGCAAAGTGTTGCCATATTGCTACACTATACTCCTGTTATCCTCATTCAAACCAGAGAGCTTCTTCATGGTTGTAGCTTCCATAGTCATAACCAGTTTATATGCAAGATCAAAGAGATTATCTTAAGAATGAAGGTGCCCTCTCCCTACTATCCCCCAGCCTCTGGTAACCACCATTCTAGTCTCATCTTCTTCAAAGATTCCACATGTGAGTGAGATAATGTTATACCTGTCTTTGAACATAGATCTTTAGTTCC
Organism: Geosciurus inauris; assembly: GCA_004024805.1. Lineage (NCBI taxonomy): Eukaryota > Metazoa > Chordata > Mammalia > Rodentia > Sciuridae > Geosciurus > Geosciurus inauris. Next base: position 262,685 of record PVHX01000729.1, read on the forward strand.
AATCATGTTGCAAGTGATTGGATGTTCTGAATGGTACTCTGTTGTGTTTATGTACTGTTTTTTTTTTTTCTTTAATCATTCATCATCCACTGATGAACATTTAGGTTGTTTTCATTTATTTTTTTTAATTAGTTTATTTAATTGCATTTCAAGTCATAGCACATATATAGAGCTCAGTTTTTCCATTTCTCTGGTTGCAAACCAGATAAAGTTACACCAATTGTGTTTTCATACATGCACCAAGGGTAGTGATGACCATCTCAATGAACCATCTTTACTATGCCCATTCCCCTTTCCTGCTCCCCACCTCCGGGGATCATGCCGCATCCAGTGTTCCTCTATTTCTCTTATGCTTCCCATTCCCACCTCCCTTATTCATCAGCATCCACTAATCAGAGAGAACATTCGGCATTTGGTTTTTTGGGATTGGCCTACTTCACTTAGCATAATGCTTTCCAATTCCATCCATTTGCCTGCAAATGCCATAATTTTATTCTCTTTTATTGCTGAATAATATTCCATTGTGTATATGTACCATTTATACACAATGGTATATATATCCATTCATCTATTGAAGGACATCTGGGTTGCTTCCACAGTTTTGCAATTGTGAATTGTGCTGCTATAAACATTGAAGTGGCTGCTTTACTGTAGTGTGCTGTTTTTAAGTCTTTAAGGTATAGGCCAAGGAGTGGGATAGCTGGGTCAAATGGTGGTTCCATTCCAAGTTTTTTAAGCAGTCTCCATACTGCTTTC